>PVKM010001570.1:0-75625 GCA_004027735.1 Carollia perspicillata
CCCCCCCCCCCCCCCCCCAGCCACACACACACACCATAGATTAAGAGACAAGAGAGTGAAGAGAAAGACACAGACTCAAGATGAGCATAGCTCTGGCCTCAGACTTTGTCCTCCAAGCCCTGTCCATTAACTGGCCCTAGCCAAAAAGGGACAATGGGTCAGAGAAATGACAGGCCACACTCTTTCACCCTTTGGCTGATCTCCCATTGTGGGAGATCTCCCAGACTCCAGGATGCCTTCCCCGCCCCTCTGCCACCCTCTCATTTACCCTAGGTGCTCCATGCCCCACTCCCCTGCAAGCTGTCTGAACCCAAGCCTTCACCTCCTCCCCACCCCACCAGGCCTCTCTGCCCAGGCCTGTCCCCAGCTGCCAGCCACACCCTCCCTAGCTACCTGCCCTGGTTCTGGCTCCTCCCTTGGATTTTTCCTTTCAGTCCCCCTCCTCAGGGCAGCCTTTGGGGATAGAGACCAGTCTGACCCCTTCCACTACCTTGACCTCACTTTGAACCTTGACCTTGACCTCAGTGTGTCCAGGGCACAGGGGCACAAGGAGAACTTCACTGGGGACTGGCTATGACTCTCGGCATTCTCCCCACTACTGATCTGTTTCTCCTTTCCCTCCTAAACCTGCTTCTTTAGTTGCCCCTCCCAAAACCTGGGAAAATCAAGTCCCAAGGGATTGAGCTGTATGGTTCTCTGTAAGAAGTACATTCATGTGGGAACGGTGGTTCCTTCTCACCTCCCCAGGCCCTGGGACAGATTCATGGGCTGTAAATGAGGTAGGGGAAGCCCAGCTGAGGTTTCCAAAAAAGGGGAGCTTTGTGTTCTCTTGTTCACCTGCAAACCACCCAAATAACCCCTGTTGGACTACAGACTTGCCACCGGCAGGCCTCACCAAACACCAGACACACCGTCAGCACCCCTATTAAATCCAGCCTCCCTCCACACACTGACTCTTTGTTGCACACACTGGAATTCTGTATCTGAGCGGAGTCTGAGGGATATGTTGTGCACACACAACTGCATATGGTCTCCACACACACACACATACGCGCGCGCGCCTTCTCCAGATGAGCACACTCTTTCCAGTAGAGCCGCCAGCCAGCCCTGGCTATTCACCCCTTTACGCGTTCACACAGCCCTCCACACAGCCCACACACCCGCTCCTGAAGGCACAGCCTCTTCTCTTACACCTGTTTCTCTCTTCCCGAGCTTGTAGGGCTATAAAGGATGTATCTTTATCTTTTTGTCTTTTCCTTTTGTCTCTGTCCCTGTCTCTCAGGAATTGCTCCTCTCTCTGTCTCTCCTTGTATCACCTCCCCTTCTTTCTAGGTAAGGGCTTCTCTGCACTAGCCCACATGCTGACCCTTTAGCCCACAAAGTCCAGCCTCTCAGCCCTGCAGCTCATGGGCACCCACCCCTATAATGACCTGCTCAGAAAGAACAACTGCCAAGCGGGGAGAGAGAGGATCCTCAGAGAGAAGGCAGGGGGCTAAGGCTGGCCAGCTATCAGCGCGCAAAGGCTTAACCCAAAGAGGGCAAGCTCGAGGGACAAGTAGGGATCTGCAGAGCACATGGGCGCTGAGCCAGACCTCCAGGGAGGGGAGGAGTCCAGAACCCACGCGGCTGGAAGAGAGGATACTTCTGGAACACCCCCTTCACCTCCCCGTACTGCTTCTGGCGAAGGCGCACCTTCTTTGTGACTGCTTCCACCCTTTCCAGACCAACAAGGAGAGTCTCCAGACCCCACATGCCTCTGGGCACCCGGCACTAGATTCCGGGCCTCTTTTTGCAGCTTCCCCTAATTCAGAACAATTTCACCTCCCAGATCACAGTGTCAGCTGACTGACTTCCCAGGCTCCTCTACTTCCCAGCCTGGTTCTCCCCACACCCTCCACTACATGCTGGCAGCACCCTCAGACTTCAGCCAAAACTCCCGTGGCTGTGTGTGCAAAGGTGTTCTCCCCTGCTAGTTGACTCACTCCGGAGGCACTGTTAGACGTCCCCCAAATTTAGGTGTACTACTTTCCCATCCTATTTGGGCAGGAGGACTCTCATTTGTAAACACTCCCTCCTAGCCACCCCGTCAGCTAACCCCCATCCCTGCCAATTTTCTATGTCACCCACCCTCCAAATGTCCTCCTGTTTCCACCGTCCCCCACCCTCAATATCCATGAGACTCACACAGAGAGGCCATCTCCTTGGGAAGGTCAGGCTGGCCCAGGCCCCGGAAGCTAGGGCTCAGCATCTCGAATGGTGGAGACCCCCTGAGTGCCCCTGGGAAGGCGAAGGGGAAGCCAGCCCCTGGGTAGCCAGATCCAGGCCCCAGGGCACCAGTGGCAAAGAGTCGCTCCTTATTGGTGGCCATGGCAGCTGCGGTGTGGGAGGCTGAATCTCCTGGGGTCTGCAATGGGCGGGGGAGGTCTTCAGCCGCAGCCCCCGCCCATGCCCACTGCCTAAAAGGCTTGGGAGCCTCCGTGCCCGCCCTTCGTGGCCTGCCTGCTGGGTCTCTGAGAGTCCTAAGGAGAAAGAAGAAAAGAAGGGATGAGAGAACCATCACTCTGACATTCCAAGCCCATGGACCTGTCTCAGTTGAAGTCTGTGCTGCTAGGGTTTGTACAGCCCTCACTCAGGGGCCACAGGGGAGGGAGGCAGGGCAGATGCTTAGGCAGGCTGAGAGGAGCTCTCAGGGGAAGGATGAGCTGAGTTTCCAAGGTAGGAGAGTCTTAGGACTCCTGACGGATAACACTCCTGAGCTGAGAAGTGACAATTAAGTACAACTGGACTAGGCACTTAATCTAACCTTCACATCAGTCCTGTGAAGTGGGAATTATGACTCCCATTTCATACACGAGAAAACTGATGTTAAGTGACTGGCTTAAGGTCACCTGGCTGTAGGTGGTACAGCCAAATCCCAAACTCTCTACCATCCCGGAGAGAGCAAACATCTCTGTGGTAACTTTGGGGCCCTTTCCCCTCTCTGGTTGGGAACACAGACTCTAGAGCCAGACAACCTGGAACTGATCCCCACCACTTGTGGGCTGAGCTGGGGGGACCCTGGGTGTGTTGCTTTTATCTCTCTGTGCCTCATTTTCCTCATTTGTCAATTGGGGATAATAACGGGACCCACTTCATAAGGTTTTTGTGAGGGTTAAAAAATGTAACATGTAAAGTGTTTAGAATAATACAGGGCACATACTAAATGCTTTCTAAGCGTCTCCTCATTTCTCTTTGTATCTTCTCTTCCTCCAAACTTCTCTTTTTTTTCAAATTTGTATTTATTGATTTTTAGAGAGAGAGGGAGACTGATAGAGAGAGACATCAATTTGTTGCTCCACTCATTGACGCATTCTTTGGTTGATTCTTGTAGGTGCCTTACCAAGGATCAAACTTGAAAGCTTGGCATATCACAACAATGCTCTAACCAACTGAGCTATCTGGCCAGGGCCATATCTCTGTTTTAATTAGCATTTCCTTCTCTCTCTATCTTCCTCAAAACTCCCTCTTCCAGTTTCCCCTCCCAATTCTTTCTCTGTTTCCAATTACCCTTCACTTCCTAGCCACTCTTGCACCCTCTGCTTCAAATTCACAGATGTTGATGGGAGCCCCGCTGTGGATCAGGTATGACACCAGAGAGCTCCTCTCCTTGTTCTCCGCTCACTTTGCTTTTCCATCTACTTTTCTCTCTCTTCTCTGAGCCCTCTGCTTCAAGGAAACCCTCCCTGCGTCCTTCCCTTCTCAAATGTAGCCTGCCCCCACTCCCGGGAGATTTTTAACCTGTGACCATGGGGGGAAGGGAGCAGGGAGAGAAAGAGGGAGAAAGGAAGTGGAATCCTAAGGCTAGGCAGGTAGTCCTTTGCCTGATGCTCTGACAAGAGAAAGGTTGGCTTTACCTGGAGCCCCCCAAACACCCACCTCTCTGGGGAGTTAGGAGCTGAGGAAGGAAAGCTTCCCCAGCCTGGGTACCTCCTCTGCCAGCAGAACCATCATGGACTGAGGTGAAAATGGGTGGAGAAAGACCAAGAGAAAGTGAACACACATGGAAACCGCAGGGCGGGCAGGCCCAGAGGTAGGTGATGGGAATTTCTACATCACTTTCCTTCAAGGGTCAATATCTCTCAATCTGTGTACCTTTATTCCCTCTCTCTCTCTCTCTCTCTCTCTCTTTCTTCCTTTTTTCTTTTCTATCTCTCATCTCCCTTGGCCTTCAAGCTCCTGAGGGTAGACTGCCATGGGGGTTACAGGAACTCAGACCCCAACACCACCACACGTTCCTCAGTCCCCATGCAGGAAGCAGCTCTACCCCTCACCAGGTACCACCCTTGTCCCCAACAGCCTCAGATTCTTCAGCTCGTGTCTACTCAGGCTCTAAAAGTCTGAGCTCCAAGCCCCCAGGGTCCCCGTCCTCCTTCCCCTATTCCCAGAAATCCTCATCTCTGGTTAAGCCCAGGTAGAACCAGGAGTCCGGGGCCCCTGAGGCCCCTGAGGCCCCTGAGGCCCCTGGGCCATAGCTCAACAGGCTGGGCCACATTCCAAGTGGATTAACCTCTCTAATGCCAAGGGTGAAAAACTACTAGAGCCCCCCACCCCATCTTCTTCACTCAGACAGGCTTAGACCCGGGACATGCTCTGTGCTCCAGGCCTCCTTGTCTGCTTCTCACCTACTGATGCTAAACAGAGACCTGAGGGTGGGGCAGGAGGACTTGGGGCCATGGGGAGTGGGGGCTGGGGGGGGGGAGAGTCCCAGAGAGGATGTCTCTGACTCCTGGTCCTTAATGAGGAATGAAGCTGTAGGGAGTGGAGAAGAGCCCGGCTCGACCTGGCCTTCCTTCTATTTTGCTTCAGAGAAGGGACTTGAGGGTTGAGTGAAAACAAGAAGGGGATGGAGATTCATCCCATTTCTGAGCCTTGGTTTCTCTGCCTTGGCTGGGAAGTGAAGGGAAAGGTCTCAAGTCCAGGGTGGAGCAAGGGACCAAGGAATGGAAGACAGTGGTCGTGAGAATAAAATCCTAAACCGGGGACCCAGGTGCTTTGGCTCTTTGGGGAACCTGTGGAAGGGAGAAAGCACTTCTCTCCTCCCAAGATGCCACCTCAGAAGGAGGTGGGGCTGACTAGGGGAAAGGGGCCCATACAAAGCTGCTTCTCTTAGAGCTGAGGTGGAGTTGAGGGGAGGGCATGGATGAAGGGGGCTGCCGGATGGAGGGGGGGGAGAGTCTCCCTGCTGCCCTACCGGCTCCAGAGCCTGGAACAAAGCTGCTCTTGTCGGCTGCTCTCCACCCGCTGCCCCCCTCCCCTCTGTATAAACACGACCACCTTTTTCCATGACCCCATCTCCAGCCTGGGCGGAGAACCCAGGCATCCTCTGCTCTAGCCTGGGCCCCCAGCCTGCTCCCCAGGAGGCAGCGGTAGGCTGGGTTTCCCTGGCTTTGTGCCACCCTTGGGGGGAGTCCAGACCCTTGAGTCTCCACCTCTCATCCCCAGGTGCCCTCCCTCCACCCCACTGGCCCCAGGGAGGGGCAGTGCCCAGGAGGCAGGCAGGCAGGCAATGCCAGTGGAATGTGTGTGGGCAACGGAGGGCACGGACAGGGTGGGGCAGAGGGGGGAACTGGAGGTGCCAGTTAGGTGGCTTTCTGAGCCAGGGGTGGGGGTGTGCCGGGTAGGGGGGTGTGCCCTGTGCTGCCTACCAGTCTGTAAGCCACAGAGTGTGGGCACGTATGTGTGAGCGTGCGAGTGTGTCTAATCGGGACACCCGTGCCACAGGCACGCCACCCCCTGCCCCCTCCCCTGCCCCGTCTCTTCTTGCCTAAGGATATGGGACACTGCCTGTGGTCCTCGACCTTAACTCTGCGTCTGAGGAGTGACAGTAAAGGCAGGAGCCTCATGAGGACTGGGACTGCAAATGTCTGGACATGGGCCCAGAAGAGGTGCAGCCATCTCGGCTTCTTGCCCTCCAGACCTCTCCTCAGGTTCCCCTGTCCCCTACCCCCCACAACCATGCATATTCTTACCCTCTGGCCACCTGCAGAGGTTCCCTCCTACATACTGGGTCAAGCTGAGGGGACCGGGCTGTAATTGCTAAAAACAGAGAGGCAGTGTCAATGGGGCTGTGGACTAGGACTCCTGGGTCCCTGCCCCAGTCTCCCTGCCCTTCTTCCTTTGTTCCGTGTGGCCTCCCCCAAAAAGCCCCTCACCTTAGTTGGAGGAAACCAAGACTCACACCCCTGGCTGAGGATATGCAAGAGGGAAACCTGAACTGTGATTCAGGGAAACTTCACAGGCCCCTGTCCCATCCACTCGTCTGTCCAGACTCCGGGACCCAGAAGGCAAGGATCACTCTGGCAGAGGCCCTTTCCGAGCCGTCCGATGTCAAAGCTATGCCATTCCACAGGGGAAGGAGCAAGTTGGACTAGCTTGGTCCCGAAATCCACCCCTCAGACCCTCCAGGGGAAGCCTTAGGGAGGGCAGGCAGCGGTCTTTCCCCACAGGAGGGAATACTGTCTTCCCTCACACTCCAAGCACAAAAGTAGGCTAGAAGCCCCCTGGCTGAATATTTCCCCAAATGCTCTCCCCGCTATTCACCGAGATGAGGGGGCGATAAAGACTAGCTCAGCGCCAGCTTGTCTCAAATCTTCCCCATTCCCTTCCCAGATCAGGGCTGACCCCCAAGTCGGGGTAGGAAGTCCCCCTCAAACCTTTCGAGACAGCCTGTCCAGCCCTGGAAGGGACGGAGCCGGCAGCGCTTCTCGGCGCCCCCGCCCCCAGCCCACCTCACTGGAGGAACCGGGCGTCCCGGGCAGGCGAGCCTGTTCCCCCGACTGACTCACCTGGAGGGCAAGGGAGGAGGAAGGGAGGCCGCGGAGCCCCGAGGTCCCGGCGTCCGGCGGTCGCGGGGTTGGAGCGTCGTAGTGTCAGAGGCTCGCGGTAATGGGGGGCTTTGGGGGGGGGGCACCGGCTCTAGGCTGGGACTGTCCCGGGGCCTCTCGGAGCCCGCCCGCCCACGTGACCGCCCCAAAATATCCGACACATTTTCTCCCAAACCGCACACTGACTCTGCAGGCGGGGACACGGAAAATATTTTCTTTCTTTTTCTCCCTCCCCACCCCCCCACCTCCCTCCCAGCCAGGCTCCCTCCTCCCCCTCCCGCCCTCGCTCCTCCCTCCCCTGCCGCCTGCCCCTGCCCAGCTCCCTCCTTGGTGCCCTGGGGCTGGGGGGCGGAGGGTGGGTGGGAGGGGAGGCTGGGCGAGGAGGCCTGGAGCGCCTGGGTCTCTGCCCCTCCCATTTGCTGGGCTTCCGTGGCTCCATCCCCGGGAGGCCGGGCAGGGCTGGCAGAAGAGGTCAGTGTCTTGGGCCCATGATGCCACCCTTTCTCTCTGGCACTTTCCCCCTTCCAGCCATCTAGGGGGACTGGTTGAGTTTTCTGACCAGGCTGTGATTCAGTTAAGGCCAGTCTCTGGTACCCCCGTGCTCCCCGGGGCGGAGTGACGGAGCAGGAGTGTGCTAGGGCAGATGTCACAGTCTTGGCCCTTTGCTTAGCCTTCTGCAGGTCAAAATAGTCTCTGCTTCCCCTTGGCTACCCCAGATGTTCCTTTGGACCCAAGAGCAAACTGATTTAACTAGTGGGTATGAAGGTGGGAGGGCAGTTCTGAGTTCTGGGCTCAAAGACCCCCTCCCTCTCCTCCTTCCTTCAGTAAGTCCAGGGAGTTGGGGCAACTGGCTGCCAATCCCCACCTTTAGGCTCGGATCCGGAGTGGGAGAGGCTGGGGAGGAGGGCAGGAGGAACTGTGCTGGGAGTAGGAGGAGTCTTAGGCTGAGTGTGAGGGAGAAAGCCAAAGCAGAGGGTGTGTGTCCTCCTTAACCAGCGCCTGCCTGCCCGGTAGATGTGCCACAAAAGCGGTTGACTCTGGGTGTGCGTGTGCGCATGTGCACACACTTGCACGTCAGTGCCTGAAGGGGACATCCTCTGACTTCATCAGGACCACCACAGACTCAGTTCCAGAGTGGGAGGGAACCCAGGGTGTCAGCCTCTATTCTACTGAGAACAGAGCAAGAGAAAAGGAGTCTGAAGTCCAAGCTCTGTGCACGGACCCCAGGCACCCCCACAGGCATTAAGGGTGGACGTGAAAAGTGTAGAAGGGGAGCAGTAGCAGGGCCTGGGCTGGGCTGGGCTGCAGGGACACACCCAAAGGACCTTCCCCAGCAACAATCCCGGGGTGGCCAGCACTGGGCACATAGACTCTTGCTCACGTCACATTTTCCGTCCTGGAATTACTCTGCTCTGTCCTCGTTGCCACCCTGGGGGCCAGGTGTCCTCTCTCCCTGTGGAAGACCACTTTTGGTAGCCAGAGCCAGATGAAGGAGAGAGGAAAAGAAGGGGCATGCTGGGGTTATCTCTGGAGAGCAAGAGACGTCAATGGGGGTACAGACTAGGCCCTCCCTTTCACTCCAGGGGTGGGAAGAGCTGGGAATAGGTACTCCAGGGTGCCGTCCCCAGGTGGCCTGGCTGCTGTTGACTTTGCTTGGTTACCCTGGGAGCTGCTCTGAGCGTGTGGGAGGGGTGGGTGTCAGGGAGTTGGACCCAGGCGGCCCGGCTCGGGTAGGATGGCGCCCTGCCTGTGTGGCAGGGATCTTGCCAGGAGGCCACAGAGTTAACCCCTCCTGCCCTAGGGGTGGTGGCTCCGGGAAAGAGGGCGGGCCCAGCTGTGGTTTGTGAATGTGGCCCTGATTCCCCACCCACCGCCCTCTCCGGGCACATCTGTACTTGGTTTACAGTGAATGAGTCTCCTGTCCTCATGAACCGGGTGAGGGCACCACTCCTTCCCAGGCCCCTGGCCGGGCATCCTGACACAAAACCAGGCACCACCCCCGTGACGCTCTCCTTGCTGGGTCTCCCCTCTCTCAACTCTTCCCTTTCTCCCTCTCAGAGGGCTTCAGGGCCTGGTCCCCAGACCAAGAGCTCTAAGGCTGTGCAGTTAGGGTAGCGTATGGGGACCGGGAAGATAAAATGGGGGACAAAATACTTGGAGTAGCCAGGAAAGAGAGAGCAGGTCTGGAATTCCCATCTGGCTTTACTCTCCTCTTTGTCCTGGTTTGTCTGTCAGTCTGCCCCTGTCCTTGTCTCTGGTGGGTGTTTGTCCATCCATCTGTCTTGGTAAATGTGACTCCGCCCTTCCGACAGCCTCCTCAGTCTCCAGCCAAGGACCGCAGCCAGGGGGCGATGCCCAAGAAGCCCGGCCCCGTGCTGGTCCCGCCCCTCGGGATTGCGGAACCTCCGCCCCCGCCCCTCCCCAGGACCCAGTGACTGGGATCTGTCTGGCGGCTACAACGGTTTGGAAGTCAAAACAAAAACCCTATACAGGACTAAGGAACAAGGAAGAGGGGCGTTGTGAGGGGTTCGGATTCTTCTATCTTGCAATAGAGACAGTCTTCTACCCAAGGGTTCCAGGAGGTGGCTTGGGAAGAGGGCCTCCCACTCTGGAAACTGGTGGAGAGAGCTCCCCTTATTTCTCTTTCTCTTGGGTCACCCCTATCCTGTCTCTAGGTTTTGTTGTTTGTGGCGGTTCGATTTGGTCACCCTGACAAATTAGAGAAATGGTATCTGGGGGACCTTAGAACGGGGCTTCCTTTACACCACTCACCCCGAAGAGCAGGAGAGGGGGTGAGAGAAAAAGGATCCAGACCCCACCTGACCTGACTCTGCTATGTTGACCCAGCCCAAATTTTCACCCTCCCTGCCTCCTTGCCAGCATCAGGACATGGAACAAATAATTTCCCCATGCCAAGTCTGGTGCTGGGGGCGGGGGGCCTGTCCTATGCCATGTTCAGAGGGGGCTAGCAGATGAGGTTGGGAGAGCTCTGTTACAACCCCCAAGGACATCATTAAGGCATGAAAGCGCCACTGGGGCTTGGAGACCAGGGCACTCAGGGAGAGTGTGATGAAAACATGTTTTGTACATCACGTCTTCTCCTTTCCCTTCCTCTCCCCTCCTCTCCCCTGCTCCCCCCTCTTCCCCTAGGCCTGTCTTGTGCCATGGCTGGTGCCTGCTCTGCCCCCTGTACTTGCTCAGTTCCACCCCTTGTACCAGGCCTAATCTGCTGCTTGCCAGTTTGTGGGCTCTCCTGATGAATAAGTTTGTGTGTGGATGGCCCTTACCAGCCACAGTGCTGCCCAGATCCCACATAGAAGAAGGCCTTGATTGTGGAACACAGGATTTTAAGAACTAGTCTACATAATTCTAGAAATGTCTTCCCTTACTCCTCTAAACAGGTACCTTTCATGAATTCAACAAATCTTTATTAAGCATCCACTGTATGTCAAACACCATAGAAGCCCAAGGAATACCCAATTATGGTTCCTGCCCTTGCAGACCTCTAGGCTGGGGAAGGAGTCAGATGTCAACCAAGTAATCCATGACACTGCAAGTGATAACCAGCGTGGAGAGGCATAAGGTACCATGAGAATGGACGGTAGCAGGTTTCCCCCCCCCCCCCCCAGCCAAGGAGATCAGGAAAGGCTTCTGGGAAGAAATGAGGGAGAGAGTGGAAAGAAGGGAAGGCAGCAGAAGAGTATGTGCAAAGGCCCTGAAATTGGGGTCCTGGCTCCCAGCCACTGGGGCCTCAGAAAGAAGAGGGACCCTCCATCCCTGCTCCCCACCTAGCTTTGGATATGCTACAAATGAAGGGTGGGCACAGCAGGACCCTGGAACACCTGGTGACCCTGCCCTGAATGACTCCGCCCATTCTTTCATCTTCTCCTCCAGAAAGGGAAATGGAAGCACAGGCAAGGAAGAGGAATCCATAGGTTTGGGCCTGAGATTATACACAGAAAACAAGGCCCCACATTGTTGGCAAAGCCCTCAGGGTGAATTTGCCTAGCTGGAGTCTCACCAGAGGCTCCACTGAGCTGTTCTACCATGTGCCCCAACCCCCTCTCTGATCCAGCCCTAACCTGCCGTACTCCTGGAACAAGGAGCAAGTCTGCCTCCATAGTTGCCTAGAGTGTGAGGTGAGTGCTCCAAGTGTGTGCCAGTCACCATGTGGGTGGGTGTAACAGTCTGTTTTGTGCAGGATCTCCATCCACAGGTTAGGGAATTATCTCTGCTCTGTCTCCTGGGCGGGATGGGGTGGTGGTCCAGTTCCTTCTGCCTGGACCACAGGGATCCAAGGTTCTTCATTTCTGAAGAAAAGCAATTGAGGGCTCTTTGGAGGAGGGAGCAGGCTTCTTCGTGGCTGTGCCTCCGCCATAACTGGCAGAGGTCACGGGACCAATGGAGTTAAGTTCCAGCCCTGCTGTGACCCACTTTCCTCCCTGGGCCCACATCTCCTGAGGCCAGGGTGTTGGGTGGGGCCAGTCTGGCACCCCTGCATCCATACCTGGGACTTCCCCTAGATGGAAATTCCCAGACCCTACTGTCTTCCCAACCTTGCCAGCTCCCACCAACCGCCTGCAATCTGTTCGGCTTCAATCAGATCGCCCTATCTGCCTGCTCTGACCCAGACTACATCCACGCCTTAGCCTCAGGGCCCTGAGGATGTTGGCCCACACTCTGAGGTCATTTTTGATATTTGTTTGCCCCTTTGAATGGAGCCCTTTGAAAAAAAAAACTTGATATTGGTGGGGGGAGTTGGGAAGGAGCCAACCTTTGTTGAGCACCTGAATGTTCCAGGCATTATGCTGGGCATGTACATTATTCACTTAATCCGTGTAGCAGTCCAGAGAGGTAGCAGTTATCATCCCCATTTCGCAGAAGAGGGAGCTGAGAACCAGAGAGGTTAAATGACTTGCCCAATGTCACACAGCTAGGAAGTGGCAGAGCTAAGGTGGGAAGCCAGGTCCTAGGAATCCTGTGCTTCCTTCACCACAGCGGACTTCCTCCTCTTCTGCAGCTGCCTGCCTCTCCATGGGGTGAGAGACTTGGGGGAATTGAACTCAGTCCGATTCAGCAGTTATGGAGCATCTGCTATACAGCAGGCGATGACAGGTGCTCGAGATACAGGAAAGGTCTCTGTCCTCAAGGGCGGCTGGGAAAGTTAGGCGTGTGGACTAGGAATATCTAACTTCGACATAACGATCTGAACGAGGTGGCATGGAGCAGAAGTGGTGCTTTTATTTCCTCTTTCTAAAAGAGTATATAAATATATTACGAACAGTGCACAGAATATATTGGAATAAAATAAATACCTATTCACCTGCTACCCAAGAAAGGGTACTTCCTACACCCCAGAAGCTCCCATGCGTCTGTTCCATAATTCCTTCCCTCCCCTAAGAAGTAACCATCGCCTTAGCTTTTGTGATCATTATTTCCTATCTTTCCGTATCGTTTTAGCACTTGTGTATGCCTCTCTAAACAATATTGCTTAACTTTACCTGTTTTTGAGGTTTATATAAATGGACTGATGTTGTATTACTCTTTTGTGTCTTGATTATTTTGTGAGATATACCCAAGTTGTTGCATGTAACTGTTTTTTTCATTATTGCATTACATCCGGTCACATGACTATACCGCAATCTGTTTATTTATTTATTTATTTTTAAATTTTTTATTACAGTTGACATTCAATATTATATTACGTTCAGGTGTAGAACACAGTGATTAAACATTTATATAACTTACAAAGTGGTCCCCCGATAAGTCTAGTGCCCACATGGCCCCATACATATTTCTTACAGTACTGTTGACTATATTCCCTACGCTGCACTTACGTCCCTGTGACTGTTTTGTGACTGCCCAATTGTACTTCTTAACCCCTTCCCCTTTTTCACCCAGCCCCCCAACCCTGCTCCCATCTGGCAACCTTTAGTTTATTCTCTGTAACTATGGGTTTGCTTCTGTTTATTTATTATTTTTAGATTCCACATATAAGTGAAATCATACGGCATTTGTCCTTCTCTGTCTGACTTATTTCACTTAGCATAATACCCTCTAGGTCCATCCATGTTGTCCCAAATGGTAAGATTTCATTATTTTTTATGGCCACATAATATTCTATTGTATATATGTACCACAGCTTTTTTATCCATTCTTTTATCAATGGAGACATGGGTTATTTCCATATCTTGGCTACAGTAGTAAACATAGGAACACATATGTCTTTTCAAATTAGTATTTTGGATTTTTTTGAATAAATACTCAGAAGTGGGATGGCTGGGTCACATGGTAGTTCTATTTTTATTTTTTGAGGAACCTCCATACCGTTTGCCATAGCAGCTGATGTTGTTTTTTTACCCATCTGTTGGTGGATGTTGGGATTGTTTTCAGTTTGGACTATCATAATGCTGCTAAGAACATTTTCGTGCCTGTTTCCCAGCACACACATGCAAGAGATTTTCGAGGCTATAAAACTAAGAGTCAAAGTATATGTCCAGGCAGTCTCAGTTTTATCAGATAAAGCCAAACATCTTCCTAAAATGATTGAATCAGTTTCTCAGGAAGCAAAACATTTTAACCAGGGGCAAGCATAGGATCAAGAAGACCCATGCACTTTCTTGCCTGAAACCCTCAGTGGCTTTCCCTCTTCCTTAAAATAAGACCCAAGTCCTGCTGGGACCCCCAAGGCCCCTGCCTCGCTCTGTACCTCTGCCATGACTCCTCTTTGCTCTTTGCCCTTGCTGTCTCCCCTCCCTGGGATTTTCTTCCACTAGATGTCTCCATGACTCACTCCTCACTTTCTTCAGATCTCTGCTAAAATGTCATTTCTCAGTGCCACTTTCCCTGACCACCACATTTTTAGATTGCAATCTCCAGCACTCCTTATCTCCTTCTCAGCTTTGTATTTCTCTGCAGGCCAGACACCTGGGTTCCATTCCGCCTCAGGCAGCTCCCCCGTGGTCGGCCAGGGCTGGACAGACTTTATCTCCCCCGAAACCCTTAAGGGCTGTCATACCTGACTATTTGGGAACTGTCTAGTCACTCTGTCTGATGAATCCACCTCTCTGAGTCACTTTTTATCACATCACCCTGTTTTTTTTTTTTTTTTTATTGCCATTTGCATGCTCTGAAATAAGCTAATGCATTTGTTTGTTTACCTGTTTGGTTTTAGTCTCCATCCCACGTCACTCCTCACTTTTATGAGAGCTCCGTAAGAGAGGAGGCTTAGCCGTGGCTATCTTATCCAGGGTGGTTGTCAGCTTCCCAGAGACAGCTGAGCATCCCCACCCCTACCCCTGGAGCTTGCCCCTTTTGGAATCGCCCAGGACCCAGGCATCCTCCCTCCACTGCCACCTCCCACCAACATCCCTGGCTCAGTCTCAGAGTGCTGCTCCTACTGCTGCTGCCACTGCTGCTGCTGCTTCCCTCGGTCCCCTTGGGGGACTGTTAGGGAGACTGAAGCAGGCAGCCGGTCTGGCCACCAGGGCTGGAGAGTAATGGGCTGGGGTCCTTACCCAGGCAGATGTCAGGTGCCTGGAGCTTAAGAAATACTTTTTGAATAAAGGGAAAGACTTCAGAGATTATAGGACCTAGCCAGGTGGAGAAAAGAGAAAAGGCCCTCCAAGCTGAAGGAACAGTGTGAACAAAGGACTGAAGGCATGAAAGTGCACGTCGTATTTGAAGAACATGTTCCCGGCTGGTGTAGTTGGAGGGTTTTCGGTGTAGAGGAGGGCCGCAGGAGAGCATTGCTGGGCAGGCCTGGAAAGGGAGGGCTGGTTGGGGAGGTCTGAGCTCCCTGAAGGCTCAGCAAGCTCAGCAGTGTCTTAGGTTTAATCCCGTCCCCACCTCTGCCCGCCTGTCTGCCCCTTCTACTCTTCCCTCCCCTTCACCCAAACCCCAGCCTGGTTGCTCCTGCAGCTGAATGGACTTCTCTCTGGGCCTACGTTTGGGGCCTCGAAACAAGAAGGCCACCC
The DNA here is from genome assembly GCA_004027735.1 of Carollia perspicillata. Taxonomy (NCBI): domain Eukaryota; kingdom Metazoa; phylum Chordata; class Mammalia; order Chiroptera; family Phyllostomidae; genus Carollia; species Carollia perspicillata. The sequence continues at coordinate 14,840 of PVKM010001570.1, forward strand.
ACCAACAACCTCCTGCACCCTCTGTGCATAGTCCTCCAGCTGCCTCTCTTTGTCTATCCTGTCCTTCCTCTTCCTGTGCCTGCCCCTGCCCTGGTTGCCCTCCTCCCACCTGCTCCTGCACTGCCTATCCCTCTTACACAACTACCTGTCCCTCTTGTCCCAGACTTCCTGGCCCACCTTGCACCTGCACTCCCTGCCCTGCCTGTCCTCTCTCAACATGTCCCCATAGCCACGGCGTCCCATGCTCTGGTCCTCATTTGCCTTGTTGCCATCCCTCACCTTGCCCCATTTACCCTTGTACCAAGGGCCTATCTGCCTGTCCCAGCTCCTGCTTGGGCTACAGTGACAACTGTGGCTGTGGCCAAGGGCCTACCTGGGGGCCTCCGGGCTCCACTGGCCACCGCGGTTGCTGCTTCACAGGACAACGCACCTCTCAGGGGCACTGTCTGATAGTCTAGGTGGGCGGTTGCTCCCTACAGAGACTGTCAGGCTGCTGGGACACTTCTGTAGCTGCTTCCTCAGGCAGGAGGCAGGAGGTCTGGGTGGAGTGAGCGGGCTCACCTAGACTCCTTGCCCAGAAGGTAAAGGCAGAAGGTTGCTCAGAGCCTCTGGCCTCCCCCTCAGTCCTGGGGGTGAGAACAGGCATCTGCTTTGAAATTAATTTCTGGGCATGTTCCTGCTGGTTCCAGAAACTCCTCTTCTACAGCTTTTGGAATGGAAACTCTTCTCAGATCCTCTTCCAAGGCCCCTGAAGGTGAGCAACTGGCCATTTTCCCCCTCTTGACAGCCTCCCCCGGAGACCCCTCCTGGCTTCTCCACAGTTCACATAGATGATAGATTCTTCCTCTAGAGGTGGTAAGGGATCCTTTGTCTGAGGGCCCTTTTTTTGCCCCTTGGTCCTTCACCCATATTCCCGACTGACCCAAGAGTCTCTGGACCCCTTACCTCTCTTCAGTCAGGCAAAGATGATCAGTTGTTCTTGGACCAGAAGAGGAGGCTGAGCAGAGGGTTTGTGGCTCCTCCCTTCCCTTGGATATCATGGCATCACACATGGTCCTTTGCTTCGAGGAATCTGGCGCTCTCTGCCTGAATGTCTTATCTTGCAAATCTCTGAGTGCTCACCCAGCCTCATGACCTCAATCTTCCAGGATTAGTCCGATCTGCAACATCTATGCTCATCTGGCGTGGGGGTGAGGGAAGCTGGGAACCCTTGACACAGGTTTCCAATGATCCCATTCACACATAGCTCGTCATAAGTCCCCTGTCCCTGGGGGTGTGACTAGGGGTTTGAAGAAGACTCCAAGAGGAAGCTGGAAGTGAGAGTCCGGCATCTGTCCCTACACTGAGAGCCGCTGAGCCCTCCTCCACATTTCTCAAGTTCTCTGACTCAAGTCTTTTTCAGTCTTCTTTTTCTCAGCCTCCGTCTCTGGAACCCTGTGTTTTTTCCTCCTTTCTATGTGTTTATCTTTCGGTTTATCCTTCCTTTACTTTCCAGGTCATTCTTTCCATTCGTGTTCTCCTATCACTGGGGTGTTCTGCCTTCACCTATCTTGTGTCTTGACATGTGTTTTCCCCACTCTCTATTTCTCTAATTCTCCCTCCATTACCCCTTCTAATTTAAAATACACTTAACATATGCACCTCTTTCTTTTCCCCTTTCCTGTCTCAATTATGTCTTCATGTCTAATTTCTTCCTTTGTCTTTCAAGGCACCTCACATCACTCCGCTTTTCTGTCCTATTCTGCTTCTCAATATATTTCATTCATGATCTCTCATTTTCCTTTTCCTTTCTTTCTTTCTCTCTCTTCCAGTCTTCGGTGTTTATCTGTTTTTTCACTTCCTACCTCCCTCTCTGCCTCCCCCTTTCCGACTCTGTCTCTCTCTTTCTCTCCCACCCCCCTGCCCCGTAGCACCCTGCACGCCAGGCCTGTCTCATGCCCATTTTATTGTTGTCCAAGGAGCAAGACACCAAGCACTTTGGTATCTGTCTGTCCCCTACACACCCCATATACCCTGGAGTGAGTGAAGGCTGGATACAGGTGCCAGAATAGTTCCTCCTTTCTCTACCTACTATCCAGGCCATTTATCCCTGTTCAGCTCTAAGCCCAAAACTTTAAAAAAATAATGCTTCTCCCAACTTCTTATTCTGAAAGTTGGCAATTAAAAGGAAAAAGAATTAAGCACTTATACTGCCTCTCCTGTATAAACTATATTTCAGGATAGCCAAGTTTTCTGTAAGTGGTACAGAAAACTTATTTACAGAAGCATTTCAACTAATATGGAAGGATATGGAATCAGAAAAATCATGATTTTGCAACCCCTCATGAAATAATTGATCGAGCCCTGGCTGGTGTAGCTCAGTGGATTGAGCGCAGGCCTGTGAACCAAACAACTGTGATTTGATTCCCAGTCAGGGCACATGCCTGGATTACAGGCCAGTTCCCAGCGGGGGATGCACGAGAGGCAACCATACATTGATATTTCTCTCCCTCTCTCCTTCCCTTCCCCTCTAGCGATAAATAAATAAAATCTTTAAAAAGAAAAAAAAAAAAGAACTGATCGAACAAGAATATTCAATGGATGAAACAAGGATCGTGGTTGATGGAGAACTTTACAATGGAGGGATGGAGTTGTCACCACCAGCCCCTCCTGGTGAATCTTAGCACTGTTGAAAGGGGCACAGCCACACACCGACTGCCTTCTGATGTGATGCAGCCTGAAGCACTCAGCTCCACCTATGAAGGGCTCTTGCCAAACGAAAACACTGAACATGATTCTAATCCAAACTCCAGAGCTAATTTCCATTTAACAGGAAATACTGGAGATGGAAGAACAAGGTAAATGACACAATGAGGAAGTAAGAAGACACATCCAGAATGTGGGATATTCTAAAGGAAATCTGACCCAATTTCTTCAAGTTGTCAATGGCTGGGTGGGGTTGGGGGGATAGGTAAGAGGCGACATAAAAAGACAACCACCACAAGGAACATAAGGACCTTGTTTGGTTTTGGATTTGGATAACCCAATTGTAAAAAGACATTTTCAGACAGTTGGGGACAGTTAATTATGGACTGGATATTTGTGAGGCCAAGGAATCAGTGTTGATTTTGTTAGATCTAAAAATGACTTTGGGAGCCCTGGCTGGCGTAGCTCAGTGGATTGAGTGTGGGCCTGCGAACCAAACGATCGCGGTTAGATTCCCAGTCAGGGCACATGCCTGGGTTGCAGACCAGTTCTCAGCAGGGGACACATGAGAGGCAACCATACGTTGATATTTCTCTCCCTCTCTCCTTCCCTTCCCCTCTAAAGATAAATAAATAAAATCTTTAAAAATAATAATAATAAAAATAAAAAAATAAAATAAAAATGACTTTGGGGTCCTGTAAAAAAAAAAGGTTATTTTCTAGAGATGCATACTTAAGTATGGAGTGTAGTGACATATTTAATTTTAAATGTTTTGGCAAATAAAAAAGGACAGAGTGGCAGAATCAATAATGTTGATTAAGTGTACAAAGGTTCACAGAATTATGTTCTCTTTGTGTATGTTTGACCATTTTTGTAGCAAAAGTTTTAAATGATGCTCCTCTGGTAAACGTGGTTCCTAGTAACTCCTAGAACATCCTCCCCACCTGCGCTGAAAGACTTCCCATGTGCGACTCCTCACACACTGACGCCAGCTCTCCCTGCCCTCTACTGGAAGAATGTACTGGAGATGCATTGTGCTCACAGGCTGCCCTTGATCCCCTCCAGGCTCTCTCTCCAGTCTTCTGCTGGCACATTCCTCATGTTTAGGACTTTCCCAGCAGTGCCTCACAGCTCTGAAGGGCCAGGGGAACCTTAAAGAATAAACCTATTTTGAATAGTTCTTAAAATAAACAAAAATAATCTCCAAAATAATGTAATCTTGCTTCAAGTCTCTCTCTGTCAGGTGCTTTGAAACAAAATGCAACTCAGTAATGGAAGAAAACTGGCCTCAGTCCTGGGAAACAGAAGGCAAGGGATGCTAGACAATCCTGTCCCACTCCCTGCCTTTATTTAGGATGACCTCCACCCTCAAAGAAAAGACCACCTAGAATTTAGGGACTGGGCATCATGAGTTCAAGGAGCTTCAGCCCAGGGCTGGGATGGAGGGCATTTGGGTCATTCATGCTGACACTCCCTGAATGACCTTGGGGAAATCATGATTTTTGAGTCTGAGTGTTTCTGTATGAATGCATGGGAACCACGAACACTTTCTACTTGCTAGAAGTTTGCCAGTTAGGGATGAAGGCACTTTGCAGCTTGGCTATAAATCTCAGCTGTTTCCTTTATCACAGGAATTTCTTGAGATGTAGTCCTGGTTCCTCCCACCCTCTACCTTCTAAACTTTAGTATAAAGAAAACCAACATGTACTAATCACCTATGCAACTAAGTGAATTCATTTAATCTTCTCAGAAACCATATGAACTTGGAAAGATCTGGGTCACAGTTCTGACTCTACTTCTTACCATGTGACTCTGGACACACATAGCTTTCCCAAAGCTGGAGGATAACAATAGTACTGACTTTACAGGTTGTTGTGGCAGTTAAATGACATAATGCACCTATAGCCATTGGCCCAGGACTTCTTCAAATAGAGTTTAGGTACCTAATAACTCATTTGATAAGTGTTAACAGCTAATACAGGGCAGCACTTTTAAAGTAATTCACATGGATTAATGTATTCATTTATTCATCAAATATTCATTGAATTTTTTTATGTACCAGTAACTGTTTTAGGTATTGGAAATACAAGTGAACAAAGCAGATAAAAACCTGTAGGGAGAAGACATAGTAAATAAATAAACGACCACATAGTAGTGTACCAGATGGTGTTAAGTGCTATGGAGAAAATGCAGCAAAGGAGACCTCCTAGAGTTAGAAGGAAAGCAGATAGATTACTATGGTGGATGGAGGTGTTGTTGCTATTTTAAACAGGAAGGCCAAGGAACACCTCTCTGATAAAGTGACACTTGAACAGAGAACTGGGGCACTGAGGGCAGGAACCATGTGGGTATCTGGGAGAACCAGAACCTTACAGGGCACAATGTGCAAAGGCCCTGGGGGCGGCCGGTATAGACAGAGTAGGAGTAAAAGGGAGAATGGTAGATGAGGTCAGAGAAATAGCAGAGAATAGAACAGAGGGGTTCGGCCAAAATCTATAAAGATAGATCATACATCTAAAATCTATAAAGATTTTGGCTGTTATGCTTAGTGAGGTGGGAAGCCATTGGGGAGGGTCTCAAGATCGTACTAAAATTTTCCAAAGTGACACAGTTGGTAGGTAGCAGGAGGTGAGCGGTCCGCTCCAGAGCTGAAGTTAACACTCTGCTCCTGCTGAACTTTAGCCTTTTTATTTGAGCACTGCTCTCTTTTGACTTCAGATGAAGAAACTGGGACACTGAGAAGTTCTGTGGCTTGCCCGAGGCAGACAACTGGTTGACAGAGGTGGGATTTGAGCAATTGTCTGAGCCGGAGTCCAAGTCCTTCACACCACACTGCCTCCCTCAGGTGTCTGGGCCAGACGAACTTCTGGCCTAGAGATCACTACAAGGAAAGAGAGGAGAACAGAAGAGCCCATCTCCACCTAGGGCAGCGGTGTTCTCCGGGAAGCTCCAGCCCCCGGTTCTCTGGGACTGCGGGCATTTCCCCCCACCCCGCACAGCCGCGCTCTCTAACCGCGTTGAAAGAGAGATTAAATGAGCCCTTACTTCGGGGTGGCCCAGCAGGTATAGGAGAGTCAGAGGACCGGGTATTACGGGAAGAGGGCGAACGAGGCCGGACTGAAAACAGCACCCTTTCCCTGCTCTAGTGGTGCCGGCGCGGGCGTCGGAAGTTTGGCGGCGCGCTGGTAGGGACGAAGCAGAGGCGGGGCTTGAGCGCCGCGCCCGCGTCACGTGACAGGACCATCATGGCGGCGACCGGAGGCCTACCCGGCTCCCGGAAGCAGGCTGTGAGGGGCGGGCACGCTGCTAGAGCCCAGGCCGGAGCCAGAGCCGGAGGTAGAGCGGGCAGGGCAGCGGGCGACCTGGAGCCGGACGTGTCCGGAGCCTCCCCGCAGACCGGGGCAGCAGGTGAGTCGGGGTCTGGGTAAGGCACAAGCGAGTGTGGCGGTCCTGGGGCGCTAGGCCGGGTCTAGGGGGCGCAAGGGGGTGCCCGTGACCTGGAGGATGGGGAATCTGAGATGCACGCGCGTGACCGTGAAACTACTCTAGAGGCCCGCGTCAGCGGGAGGGATGCGCGGAACAGAAGACGAGACTTTTAGGGCTAAAACGGGTTCCCCAGAAAGGGTGGGAGGTATTTGAAGGAAGTATGCGGAAGCTGTTGTGGAAGAGGGCAGCTGCCTTTTAATTTAAGGGGATGGGATATTTGAGGGGACTTCTTTGCTATGCCAGGCAAGGTTAGCGCGAATGCTCAGTCTTCTCCCCATCCTCTTACCTCTTCCCTGCCCTACAGTGTCCTAGGAGACCGCTCTGGCGGGCCACTCCTCCCACCCACCCGACTGGTCCCTCAGGTCTGAGTCCTGGGAGAGTGGAGTTGAGGGGTGGGGAAGAGCAGTTGGCAGGGGGCGTAGGGCGAAGCTGCCTTCTGCTTAAACAACCAGCCCCTTGACAGTGCTGCCTGGGCAATGGATATGACTCTAAAAGCCCCTTCTTTACCAGGTCGTCCGGGGGCCCGCCATGCTGGTGACTGCCTACCTCGTCTTTGTGGTCCTCCTGGTGTCCTGCCTGGGGTTGGAACTGTCAAGATGCCAGGCTAAGCCCCCAGGAAGGGCCTGCAGCAACCCTTCCTTCCTTCGGTTTCAACTGGACTTTTATCAGGTCTACTTCCTGGCCCTGGCAGCTGACTGGCTTCAGGCCCCCTACCTCTATAAACTCTATCAGCATTACCACTTTTTGGAAGGTCAAATTGCCATCCTCTATGTCTGTGGCCTTGCCTCCACAGTTCTCTTTGGACTGGTAGCCTCCTCCCTTGTGGATTGGCTAGGTCGAAAAAAGTCTTGTGTCCTCTTCTCCCTCACTTACTCTCTGTGCTGCTTAACCAAACTGTCTCAGGACTACTTTGTGTTGCTGGTAGGGCGAGCACTTGGTGGGCTGTCCACTGCCCTGCTCTTCTCTGCCTTCGAGGCCTGGTATATCCATGAACATGTGGAGCGGCATGACTTCCCTGCTGAGTGGATCCCAGCTACCTTTGCCCGAGCCGCCTTCTGGAACTATGTGCTGGCTGTAGTGGCAGGTGTGGCAGCTGAAGCTGTGGCCTGCTGGATGGGACTGGGACCTGTAGCGCCCTTTGTGGTTGCCATCCCTCTCTTAGCTCTGGCTGGAGCCTTGGCCCTTCACAACTGGGGAGAGAACTATGATCGGCAGCGTGCCTTCTCAAGGACCTGTGCTGGAGGCCTGCGCTGCCTCCTGTCAGACCGCCGTGTGCTGCTGCTAGGTACCATACAGGCCCTGTTTGAAAGTGTCATCTTCATCTTTGTTTTCCTCTGGACACCTGTGCTGGACCCACATGGGGCCCCACTAGGCATCATCTTCTCCAGCTTCATGGCAGCCAGCCTGCTCGGCTCTTCCTTGTATCGCATCGCTACCTCCAAGAGGTACCACCTTCAGCCTATGCACCTCCTCTCCCTTGCTGTCCTCATCGTCGTCTTCTCCCTCTTCATGCTGACTTTCTCCACCAGTCCAGGCCAGGAGAGTCCTGTGGAGTCCTTCATAGCCTTCCTACTTATCGAATTGGCCTGTGGGCTGTACTTTCCCAGCATGAGCTTCCTGCGAAGAAAGGTGATCCCTGAGACAGAGCAAGCCGGTGTACTCAACTGGTTCCGGGTGCCCCTGCACTTACTGGCCTGCCTGGGGCTCCTAGTCCTCCATGACAGTGATCGCAAAACAGGCACTCGGAACATGTTCAGCATATGCTCCGCTGTCATGGTTATGGCTCTGCTGGCAGTGGTGGGGCTCTTCACCGTGGTAAGGCACGATGCAGAGCTGCGGGTGCCCTCACCCACTGGGGAGCCTTACACCCCCGAGCTCTAACCCTGTTCCAGGACAAGGGAGCTGGGACAGACTCTTGAATCCCACCCTTCCAGGGTTGTACAGATTTCTCTGTGACTGACTGCAATTATCTGGCTCCTCAGCCTGTCGTTGGGGCCCCTCCTGCCAGTGCTTTGGGTTGGGGAGCACATGGGGGTGATGGCCTAGAAAGAAGATGCCAAAAGTTGCCTCTGTGTTACTCCCTTTTCCCTTTTCATTTTAAAATAAACACTTTTAACTGATCATTGATTTGATTTAATCATCTTGACCTGTACCTACCTTAGTAGTTTCTGGTAGGAGGGCAGCTGGAGGTTTTGAGGATAGAGGTAAGATTACCAGCAGAAAGTTTGTATTTCTAGCCTAAGACTGTATCCAGCTTAAATTGAGAGTTGTAGAATTTTCTCTCAGCAGGAATGGGTGGGAAATGGGAAATACCTGAGGCTCCTAGGTCCTCCATGATCTCTCCCCTGGGGGCAGACATCCTCCCCAGTAGCGGAGCAAAGCCCTTGCTCCACATCCAGGGTGAGATAATCTCTGGAGGATGTAGGGTGAATGCTCAAGCCACTGAGCAAAGATTCCAGGGGCTTGGGCTGCTTTTATGACCACCCCCTGAGGCAAATTCAGGGCCTTCCTACAGGAAGAAGCCTGCAGTTCAGCACATGCATGCTGCCTGCCTTCTGCTTCTGTGGCTGTGAATGCACTATTTGTCCAGCATCACCTGGGCCCACCAGATCCTGTGTCATTGCGTGAAACCTAAATAAAGGGCTGCCAAGGGGAGAGAACAGTGACGACGGAGGGACTGGGACATCTTGTCTGTACCTGACTCTTCCCCACCCAGAGTGAGTGAGGGTGAGGGAGCCATCAGAGCAGGAAACAGTACCAGTGGGAACACCAGTTCTGTGGGTCCCTCCCTGCCTCACCTCTGATGGTATCTGCCTTTACTCCTCCCACCAGCACCTGGGCTTCTCAGGGGAAGCAAAGCCAACTTTAAGAAGGGTGGAGATGGAGGGAGGGTAGGCTTAAGGGTGTGTCCTGGAATGTGCTTGAGATGGGCATGGGGGACCCACCTGTTTTGGAAAGGAATTGACAACTTTTCCTTGGGACCCAGACTACTTCCCAGACAGGAAGATGCGAGATGTTCCAAGACCTGCAAGTTCCAACTTGTGTGGAAAGATAACATCACCTGGTGCTGGAGGAATGCAGCAGGGGTGGGCTTTTGTAGAATGAGGCTGGGGAAATGAATGGATGGTGGTCTCAGGCCCCTACTTAGAAAAAAACCCCAAAAAACCCGTGTTCCCCCACTCAAGCTGCAGGGAATAGAAGTTGAGGTTAAATACGGAAAAACATACCTGTGCCTTCCCCCATCTTGAGGCTAAGATGGAGTCTGTTGCAATAACCCCACATCCTAGTTCTGCCCTGGTGAGCTGTACCTAGATATATTTTATAGTTAGTTGCAGACTCTGTTTCTCTTTACAATACTACAATCTCTTTGAGGACAAGAGGAAGTTATGTCTCTTTTGCCTGTCTCCCTGTGTATGCACACAAGTAGAGGCCTTGCCCATGCCTGTGCTCGGTGAATGTCTGGAGAGGAGATGGGCCAGCTCACACCTGGCTTTTCAAGAGCTCCTCTTTTAGCAGCAATTAGACTTGAATCTAGAGCCAAGTTAATGATTTGTTGTTTTGGATGACAGTAATTATTTACTCATGTAGGTATAAGGAGGTCCCATATTCCTAAGTGATAAGGAAGTTGGAAGGTAGAGAAGGCAGACTAGTGAGGTTCCTTTAACTTTGTCCCTGCTGAGCTTTCTTCAAAGGCACTGGTGACATGGGGTGGGGAGGGTTTTTTCCTATCAGACTCACAGGGTGTTAAGAACTCGAAGGTATCTTAGAGATTGTCCATATGGCCTTAAGTATATTTTTATTGAGCACCTACTGTATACCATACATTATATTACTAGGTGCTGGTGACTTTTTTTAACCATGAGGAAAATGCCCTTAAAGAAAGGATATGTAGTAAATGAGTGGTAAAGCCAAAATTAAACCTTGCCTTTTGCTGCCTGCCCAGTGCCACTTCTATGACATATACTTCTGACTCCTGGGCCTTCGCCTACTAGCCTTTCCCCCTCTGGCCCTGCTCCCTTATCCCAAGCCCTGTCCCTGGAGAAGGGCAAGAGAGTGGTAGTGTGTAGCCGTAGCCATCTGGTCCACTTTTGGGTGTCTGTCTGTATGGGTCAGATAAGGGATTGGTTCAGCAGTTGCACACTGCCTACAAAATGCTGCTCACGATACTCTGCTAAGAGGCAGCATAGGGAACTAGTTAATAGCATGGAGCCAAAGCCCGACTACCTGGGTTCAAATGTGAGCCTCAGTATCCTCATCTGTAAAATGGGGATGATAATGTCATTTCTATCTACCCTATAGCAGCTTTTGTGAAATTAAATGCATTATTATGTGTAAGTGCTTAGAATAGTACTTAGCCCTCAGTGTAAGCACTACGTAAGTGTTTGCTTGTATATTTTATTTTTTAACTTTTTCAATCCAGTTAAGTTAATTCTCACATCCAAATCTGGGTGTGAGAATGAGTGGATGGGGCTATAAAATGGTGTATATAATTGTTCAATGCATCCCGGTGGTTGGGTGATTCTCAGCAGTGTTTATCCTTGATCCTGGCCCAGATAGAAGTATCCAGCTATCTGAAAGGCCTTCTACTTCGGGGTATGTGAGCAGCTGAGTAGAATGTTAGTATGTTCCACTTGAACTCATTTCCTCTTCAAGTGGGAAGGTTATTTTGGTGTCAGACTTGATACACACCACCATCTTTCACTAAGAGGCTCCTGATTTTCTAACTTTCCATCCAGCTGGACACATGATTATTTGATTTGGAGCTTTCAAGTGATCCCGAGGAGAGCAGAAACATCACGAAGAACCAGGAGCCAATGGACAAGAGGCAGGAAAATTAGGGCATGAGGACTGTACTAGATTCTGAAGCTTGGAGGATGACCTCTTTCTGGAAATTCAGTCTTTGCTTGGTATGGGGAGGGGCTTCCCAGCTAATGTCCATGGCCCTTTGGCTGGGTCTAGGTTCCGTTTGCCATGTCTCTTCACCTAACCCCAATCCCGTAGTTCTCCCTGTGCCTTTCATTATTTTTGCCACCACTTCACCACTTCACCACAGAAGAGAATTATAAAACAAATAATGTTGCAAAAATACTTCACACCTGCTCTAAGGTTTTTTTTTTTTTACAATAAATTTATATGGGCCCTGGCTGGTGAGGCTCAGTGGATTGAGGGTGGTCTGTGAACTGAAGGGTTGCTAGCTCTATTTCCAGTCAGGACACATGCTTGGGTTGTGGGTTGGGTCCCTAGTTTGGGGCAACTGATCGATGTCTCTCTTGCACATTGATGTTTCTGTCCCTCTTTCTCCCGCTCTTCCTTTCTCTCTAAAAATAAATAAATAACCCTGTCTGGTGTGGCTCAGTGGATTGAGCACTGGCCTGTGAACCAAAGGGTCACCAGTTCAATTCCCAGTCAGGGCACATGCCGGGGTTGCAGACCAGGTCCCTGGCAGGAGGCATGGGAGAGGCAACCACACATTGATGTTTCTCTCCCTTTCTTTCTACCTCCTATCCCCCCTCTCTAAAAATAAATAAATAAAAATCTTAAAATAAATAAATAAAATCTTAAAAATAATAAATTTATATGGGATGATTGTAAAATAGTCAAATGCAAATACAGAAATACATACGTAATATGAATGTGTAAATGTAAATCTGTTTATATAATGTTATATTAAAATACATATATTTTTATTGACAAATATATTATAAATATATGTACAGAAATATAAAATGTAAAATGACAGGTTTCCTTAATTCCGCTCTTCATACTATTGTTAAATGGTCTGGATTAATATTATTTATATATATATTTTTAAAGATTTTATTTATTTATCTTTAGAGGGGACGGTAAGGAGAGAGGGAGAGAAATATCACTGTATGGTTGCCTCTCATGCGTCCCCTGCTGGGAACTGGCCTGCAACCCAGGCATGTGCCCTGACTGGGAATCGAACTGTGGTTATTTGGTTCGCAGGCCCACACTCAATCTACTGGGCAATACCAGCCAGGGCTAATATTATTTTTTTAAACAAAAATTAAATTATTCATGCTGTTCCATAACTCTTTTTTTAACGTAACAGTATATCTTGTTTTTCTCTTTAAAACAATTAAAATCTATAGGAAGACTGTAACAATCATTTATGTATCTCTGACATCTTTATATGTCAGTACATATAACATATGCTTTTGTAAGGGCTGCAAAGCGCTATTAGGGCCTTTGGAAAACATTTCAAGGCTATTCTATTTGAGACTGACAGAACTCCTGGGAGGTAGGCTTGTTGTTAGTGTCCCCATTTCACAGATTATTAACAAATTGAGCTGGGACTAGAAAGCATCTGCTTTGTCCAGACTCAAGTTTAAAGCCTTGATAGTTACAAAATTTTCTACTTCTTGGAAACAGAAGAGAAATAAAAAGGGATAAGTTCTGTGCCCTTGAGATGTTTACAATCAAATATAATACATAGGATAAAAGTCCTAGAGCACTTGCTATATCACATGTAAATTAGCACTGATTGCTAAAGAGCAAGCAAGAGGAACTGAGTACTGAGAGAACTGATACATTTATTGATCATTTATGAACTCTGTGCTAGGTCCTTTTACTGTACAAGTGATATGTGTGTAGTGTCTGTAACACACAGTTAGCTCCTACATTAATATTACCATTCCAATGCTGAGACTCTTTGGAGCGAAGTCATAGGTGTGTGTTTGTTTAAATAGTCTTCCCTACTAGATTCTCAGCTCTTAAAAGAAGTTGATGGTGATGAAGAAAGACGATGATAGAGAAAGATGAATTATTTAATAGAATTCATCAGGAAAAAGCTAACTGCTAAGGCTAGAGTTTTGAACTGAATTCTTTGGTGGAGGAGGGGAAAAAAAGCCGAGTCAACCGAATCTGTATGTTTGGATAAGTAGTTAGTGCTTACCAAATATGTCATTAAAAACTATGAGCTATCGCCCTGGCTGGTGTGGTTCAGTGGAGTGAGTGCCGGCCTGAGAACCAAAGGGTGGCCAGTTCAATTCCCCGTCAGGGCACATGCCTAGGTTTCGGGCCAGGGGGCAAAAACGAGAGGCAACCATACATTGATGTTTCTCACCCTCTCATTCTCACTTCCTTCCCCTCTCTCTAAAAGTAAATAAATACAATCTTAAAAACAACAACAACAACAACTATGAGACATCCCGGTGAATGAGTTTTCCTAGTTCTTCCCATCATTCACAAACCCATTCCACCCCGTTACCCTCCATTCCTCCATCACGGGGCGCTAGATCCTCTGTCTTCCTTATATAATCCAATTGATGCAAAGAGCAAGGCAGGAAGGCATAGACAGCTGGATGGAAGTCGCCGAGGTACTCATGTCAGTGGCCCCAGAAACTCTATTTTTAAAGAATTCCATGAAAAGCTATGCTCGTTTTCCCTAGTAACCCAAACCACGTGAGTTTCCAAGTAAGTTCTTTTTGTTGTTAAGTCTATTTCTCTTCTCTTGAAATTTAAATTCTTCCTGAGCTCTGAAGGTAAAGGTGAAAGAGCGGCCGAGGCCTGGACTTCCTGATAGCTACTGAGCGACGGGTAGCGAAGGAACTCTGCCCTAACTGGAAAAGGGGGAAAACCCGCGCCCCCAAGAGCCCTTAACGCCCAGAGCAGCAAGACCCCGCTGAGTAGGTATCACGTGACAAGTCAGCGTGGCGGATGAACTACAACTCCCAGTGTGCCGCGCGGCCCGCCGGCGTCACGCAACTTTCGCTGATTGGTCACTGGGAATATTTGAAAGGAGGGGCTGGCGCGGAGACGAAGGTTACATTTTGGATCCTTGCGGCGTACTCAGTCTGGCGGGTAAGTCTTAGACCTGGAAAGTGGGAACCTCTGGAGCAGTAAGGCCCGGAGGAACTCATGAACCTGTGTATGCACCGAGGTGAATGGGGTTACCAAAACTGACTTGAGGGAAAGGCGGGGGCAGCTCTGCCAGGGGTGGTCGGGAGATCTCGGCACGCCCTGGTAGGTGTTGAAGAGCTCTGTGGAGGCTTCCTGTGTGGGGCTTGGGGTGGTGGGATGGGTAGTGAGGCCAGGGGTCGGTCGGGAAAAAGGAAAAGCGGAATGTCGGTTTATAGTGGGAGCCTGGCGTCCTGGCCTGGGCTTTTTTTCCGTTAGGATTTCTGACGGGATTCTTTGACCCCTTCTCCTGACCTTCATTTAACTCCATTACGAATCTTCTCTGCACTCTCTAATCTATCTCCTTCCCTCTAGCCCCACCCCGGTGCCATGAGGAGCTTCAAAGGAGTCAACTTTGGGACTCTGCTAAGCAGCCGGAAGGAGGCTGAAGAGTTGCTGCCCGACCTGAAGGTAGGGGTGCTGTCTGGCTCTGGATACACCTGGCTTTCCAAGCTGAGCTGTTTTGTTTTTTGTTTTTTGACCTATTAGTAGCAACTCCATTTCTAGTTCCTTTCCCTATCCCTTTCTCTTTGTATCATTCACATCTTCCTCTTCTCGTAGGAGTTCCTGTCCAAACTTCCAGCCGGTTCTTCCAACTGCAGATTTGAAGCGGAGAGGAGACAAACTTGTGATGCTATCCTAAGGGCTTGCAACCAGCAGCTGACTGCCAAGCTGCCTTGTCGTAGACACCTGGATAGCCTGCTGGAGCTGGCAGAACTGGCTTGCAATGGCTACTTGGTGTCCAACCCCCAGTGTCCACCCCTCTACCTGGAACGAATTCTCTTCATCTTTCTGCGGAATGTTGCTGCACAGGGAATCCCAGAGGCCACACTTCGACTAGCTCAGCTCCTCCATGCCTGCTTGGTGCAGTGTTCTCGCCAAGCTGCTCCCCAGGACTATGAGGCTGTGGCTCTCGGCAGCTTTTCTCTGCTTTGGAAAGGGGCAGAAGCCCTGACGGAGCGGCGAGCTGCCTACTCAGCTCGAATGAAGGCCTTGAGCTTTCTAGTACTGTTAGAGGATGGGAGTACCCCTTGTGAGGTCCCTCACTTTGCTTCTCCAATAGCCTGTCGAGTGGTAGCTGCCCATCAGCAATTTGATGCCAGTGGGCATGGTTTGAGTGAAACAGATGCTGATTTCCTAGATGATCTGCTCTCTAGGCATGTGATTAAAGCCTTAGTGGGTGAGGAAAGGAACTCTCCTAGTTCTCTTTCTCCCCAGAGGGCCCTCTGTCTCTTGGAGCTCACCCTGGAACACTGCCGTCGCCTCTGCTGGAGCCACCTCCACACCAAAGCTGTCAGGGTAGTAGAGAAGGCCCAAGATTACCTAAGGAACACCAGCCTGGCTCCCAGCCTCCAGCTGTGCCAGCTGGGGGTAAAACTGCTACAGGTCAGGGAGGGAGGACCCCAGGCAGTGGCCAAGCTTCTGATCCAGGCATCAGCTATCCTGAACAGCAGTATGGAGGCACCATCACCCCCACTGCGGGCATTGTATGACAGCTGCCAGTTCTTCCTCTCAAGCTTGGAGCGGGGCACCAAGAGGTGCTTTAGACCTGATGCTATTCTGGGCCTCTTTGCTTTTCTTGGCGGATATTGCTCCCTCATTCGGCAGCTGCAGGATGGTGTAAGTTGAGGACATAGAGATAGGGTGGGAATATGGTTCTGTAGACTCACTATCAGGCTGGGATCTTTGGTAAGATCTGGAAGCTCTGGCTTCCCCCTTGGCAAGTTGCTCTCTGGACCATGCAACCTAGTCTATCCCGAGAGGGCAGTGGTCTCTCCTGCTGTCCTTCCTACTCCCTGGGCTGTTTCTGCTCTCTAGGACTCTATGCCAGTCTTTAGCTTGGAGCTCACACTTTATCTCTGTCCTTGAAACCAACCTTTCCCTTCTTCCTCAGGTCTGTGGGGACTCCTCCAAGCAGCAGCAGTCCTTGGTTCAGGTGCTATTTCAGGGACTTCACCTCTATACTGTGGTGGTTTATGACTTTGCCCAAGGCTGTCAGGTACCATCTGGGAACAAAAAATCTTGGACGCATCCTAGGGTCTGGTGTTGCTCGGCTGCCCTCAGTAGAGCTTTTGGGTGGGTTTGGGTTTGGGATGGGGTGGGCGAAACTTTCTACCTGTTATGTCTCCTCTCACCCTCAAGCCCTTCTTGCCCTTCAGGTAACCGATTTGGCTGATCTGGCCCAGCTAGTGGAAAGTTGTAGATCTACTGTTTTCAGGATGCTGGATGCCTTACAGGGCCTGTCAGGCCTAGAGTTGACTGACTACCTGGGGATGACTGGTCAGTGCCCAGGGGCCTGGATACAGGGTTCTTGGGAGGGTCATCACTCATGGGGCAAGCAAATAGCACTTGCTGGATGGTTCTGACCACTGTGGGGACTCCTTATGGTTTAAGGAGGGAGTGAAAAAGGTGTTAATAAATATCAGTTACTTTATATTTAACAGTAGAAGAGAAGTGAGGAGACTAACTTAAAATAGCAGACACTAACTTTTTTCTCATTGACTCTGAAATCTGATTTGGTATTTGTTTCATGAAAATGTTTGTACTTGATATACAACTCTATGATCTTTCTACATATTTCAATTTTAAAGAATATTTACAACTTAATTTTTTTTAAACCAGGTGAAACGTGGTTCAAAATTCAAATTGCATAAAAGGGCATACAGTGAAAAGCTTCTCTCCCACATCCTGGTTGGGGGAGAAAGATAATAAACAGGAGAATAATTGAATTGTCAACATGTTAGAAAGTGATCAGAAATATGGGGGAAAGGAAAAGCGGAGCAGGGGCAGCATAAGGGAATTAGGAGTTCAAGGTGGGTGAGTGGGGCAAGTTACCATTTAAAACAGGATGGTCGAGGTGAGGCTCATTGAGAAAGTGACATGAGCAAAACTTGGAGGATGTGAGGGAGTTGGCCATGTAGACACCTGGGAAGGGACATCCCTGGCAGAGGAAATAGCCAGTGCCAAGGCCTTACATGTCGGAAGAGGGTCCGATATGTTCAAGGAATAGCAGGGAAGCGATATGGCTTCAGTAGAATGAGGGAGGAAGAGAGAAGTAAGGGGCAGGCCAGAATGTTTCCCTAAAATGCTGATCTTTGGAGCAAAATGAAGACCGAGATTGGCGTGTGAGGAGAGATGAGCCCCGTTTGGGAATGAGGACTCTGCTTTTATAAAACGAGTGCAGAGGGCATGGCTGGTGTGGGACGCATGGGTGGACTTGGAGCAGGAAGAGGAGTGCTGCCTCTTCCTCATTCCCTAGTAATAGGGGTTCCTGTCTGATCCGGAAGCTGCTAAGCTGACCACAGGTTAAGCTTCTCTCTACTGCCCCTCCAACAGGAGAGGGCAGTGGGAACCGTTCCTGTGGTCAACTGTCCTTTCTGTCTCCTGCAGCCTCTTACACCAGTAACTTGGCCTACAGTTTCTATAGTCACAAGCTCTATGCTGAGGCCTGTGCCATCTCCGAGCCCTTCTGTCAGCACCTTGGCTTGGCGAAGCCAGGCACCTGCCCTGAGGTGCCTCCTGAGAAGGTACGAGGACAGGAAGGGAGGTTGTGTTGGGGGAAGAAAGGGGCCTGAGTAGCATGAAAGGCCCTGCCCAAGCCCCTGCCTTGGAACAGAGAGTTAGCAGCTACATGTTGGCGCCAGTACTTGGGGCAGTATTTCCCAGACCTTGCCTATACTGCCATTTACTTCATTTTTAAAAACTGACTCACTTTTTTACTTAGCTTCATCTCAAGCCAGTGGTTCTCAACTTTGTTGCACATTAGAATCACCTGAGTGAACTTTAAAACAAAAAATTCTAATACCTGCCCTAAGCTAATCATATCCAATTGCTTCAGAATCTCTGGTGCTGGAACCCAGGCAGCTGGACATTTAAAGTGTCCTAAGTGTCCTCCTAAGTGGTTCTTTGGACAGCCAGAGTGTGAATCACTGTCTTAAAGCAAGATTACCCATGAAACAAGGGGTTGGCTGGATTGGCAAGCAAGGTGGGTCATAGAAGAAGGCCTTGGGTTTCATCATGAGGGGACTGATGAGCTTCTAATGAATTTAAGTGAAGGCATGACAGCAGATTGGCATCTTGGACTTTTCTGGCATCATTCTGATGAATAAATGGAGTGTAAGGACAACACTGGGCACCCAGGCCGCCCTAGTAGACTAGGCAGAACAGGGCGGGTATCTGAACTGAAGCAGCCTCCCAAGGGATAGAAAGAACTGATGGGTGAAAGAAGTCGAAGGTTAACATGCTAAATGGCTGTGGGGGAGGGAGAGGGAAGAGTCTCGAGGATAGTCTTGCATTCCTGACTCAGGTGATTTGTTGAGATCATCACAGGAGGAGGAGTAGGTTTTCAGGGGTGGCAAACAATGAATATGTAGGTGGGATGGATTGAAGCTTCCGGTTGAGAGCACCTACGGTATTTAGTTCTTAGGTGTCTCCTGCCTTGGGGCAGGGGTGTTGTTGGATAACCCCCCCCCTCCCCCACCAGGTGGTATATGTATTGTACTTGGGGGTGCATGTCCTCTCCCACTGTACAGGTCACTGAGTCGCCTCTCCAGTTTGGTCTGTGCCCTTTCTCCGGTCAGTTGCATAGGTGCTTCCGGCTGCATGTAGAGAGTTTGAAGAAACTGGGTAAACAGGCTGATGGATGCAAGATGGTGACTTTGTGGCTGACAGCCCTGCAGCCCTTTGGCCCCAAACACATGGCTGAGCCAGTCACCTTCTGGGTCCGGGTTAAGATGGATGCGGCCAGAGCCGGAGACAAGGAGCTACAGCTGAGGTGAGTTGGAGGGAGGTGAGACAACCATGTTTGCCCCATGGCTATGGCTGGCTTTTTGTACTCACGGTCACATTCATCCTCATGTCTGAAAAAGGCACTGATTCCTCCATCATTGTTCACTGAGTGCCTGCTGTGTGCCAGCCGCTGTGCTGGGTACTAGGGAAACTGTGGTGCCAGGCAGTATTCTTGCTTTCATGACTGGAATCTTATGGAGCTCTCAGCAAGCCAAAGCAGAGACGTCTTAGCATGGGGCAGAGGCTCCATGTTTCAAGGACTCGCCAGGTGCTGAGCCCACTCTCTTTCAGGACTCTTCGAGACAGCCTGAGCACCTGGGACCCGGAGATCCTGTCCCTCCTGCTCAGGGAGGAGCTGCAGGCCTACAAGTCAGTGCGGGCCAACACAGGGCAAGAACGGTTCAATGTCATCTGTGACCTTCTGGAGCTGAGTCCTGAAGAGACACCAGCTGGAGCCTGGGCTCGAGCTACCCACCTGGTGGAACTGGCCCAGGTGCTCTGCTACCATGACTTTGCCCAGCAGACCGACTGGTAAGGAGGAAAGGTGGGGTGCCCACTCTTGCCTTGCCTGTGCCCCTATGGAGCCTGTTTTCCCTACACACATCCCTGAGCAATGCCTTCCATCTGTGGCCATGGGAGCCCATTCAAAGGGTGAAGCCAGCTTTCCTGCAGGAGGCTTTGATTAAGTTCATCCTCTCCCTATAGCTCTGCCCTGGATGCTATCCGGGAAGCCCTGCAGCTTCTGGAGTCTGTGAGGCCTGAGGCCCAGGCTGAAGATCAGCTCCTGGATGATAAAGCACAGGCCCTGCTGTGGCTCTACATCTGTACCCTGGAGGCCAAACTACAGGAAGTGCGTGTGGCTGCTGTGGGGCTGAGCAACACTGGGTATAGGAATTGTTCCCTCCATGCCCTAAGTAAGCTGGCACTGGCCTTGTGTTTTACTCTGATCTCCCATCCAGGGTATCGAGCGGGATCGGAGAGCCCAGGCTCCTAGTAACCTGGAAGAATTTGAAGTCAATGACCTCAACTATGAAGATAAACTGCAGGAAGATCGTTTCCTATACAGTAACATTGCCTTCAACCTGGCAGCAGATGCTGGTGAGGGCCATGGACATAGTGTGGTGGGATAGTCTCACTGTGGCTTCCTAAGAGCCAGACGGGTACCCCAGGTGTGGGAGAGGCTGGCCCTGTAGGCTGGGAGAAGGTGGCATTCTGCCCAGATGGCTCATGCTGAGAGAATGGCTGGTCTCTTTCATCTGACTTACAGCTCAGTCCAAATGCCTGGACCAAGCCCTGGCCTTGTGGAAAGAGGTGCTTACAAAGGATCAAGCCCCCAGTGTGCGGTGTCTCCAACAGACAGCAACCTCACTGCAGATCCTTGCGGCCCTCTATCAGCTGGTGGCAAAGGTAATGGGGCAGGCATTGACACAGACCAGAAACCCAGCACCTTCACCTTTTTTTGGCCTGTGTACCTGCTAGGAAGCCAAGTAACTCAGTGTGGGCTCTATCACCAGCCTCTCTGAGTTTAAATCCAAGTTTCATCATTTTTTAGTGCATGGCCTTAGGCAAATTACTTAAACTTTCTAAGGCCAAGTTTCCTTATCTTTAAAATGAAGGTAATAGCCTTGGACAGGTAGTTCAATTGGCCTGAGTGTTGTCCTGATACTCCAAGGTTGCCAGTTCAATTCCCAGTCAGGGCACATATAAGAATCAACCAATGAATGCTTAATTAAGTGGAACAACAAATCTCTCTCCTGCCCCCTCCCTCTAAAATCAATAAATTAAAAATTTAGAAATTAGCTAGAATGAAGGTGGTAATAATAACTACCTCATAACATTGTTAGCATTTGACGAGATAATGCATGGAAGGTGTTGCACATAAAGAGAACACTCAAATGTAAGCCATAATTATTATATTAACACTCAAATGTAAATAGATAATTTTATACCTATGTAGCTCAAAAAATACATAAATGCCTGTAGACACAATTCTACATTTTTACATGTCAGAAGGTTTCACAAACTTCCCAAAGCTCTTCCTGGGGCTCCACATTAGGAACCTCTGAAAAAGAACATTGTACTTGAGGGACCTTTGTTACTGCGGGTCATTAGGCTGTATTTCTAGCACAAGGAGCCTGGGATGCTGCCTCAGCCCTAGACTTGAGTCTGCCTCTACCACATACCTATTATGTGAATTTAGACAAGCAACTTAACCTGTGTGATTCTCAGTCTCCTCATCTGTTAAATTGGGATTAGGGTTGCTATGAAGATAAATTGAGTTGATGCACGTAAACCTCTTGGCACAGTGCCTGGCACATAGTAAACGCTCAGTAAGTCCCAGCTATTGATGATGACTGGCATCTGGGCTTTCAAACAGAAGGCGCAGGATGGTTTGCAGACTCCCTCACTGTTTTCCTCTCAGGTTCCCTGATGGTTACTCCCTGGGTAGTCACATTGCAGTCAGGCTCTGAGATCAGGCCAAGGCTCAGAGGGCTAGGGAGCGAAGGGTTGAAATGGAGGTTTGGGCGGGAGCTGGGTAACCTTATTGCTCCTGGCCAACCAGCCCCTGCAGGCTCTTGAGGTCCTCCTGCTTTTACGGATCGTGGCCCAGAGACTGGACGATCACGCGAAGGCAGCTGGCTCCTCCTGCCACATCACCCAGCTCCTCCTGACACTCAGCTGTCCCAGCTATGCCCAGGTGAGTGCCCAGCCTGCTAGCCTGGGGAGCTGCAGGGGAGACATGGCTGCAGTAACCCATCTTTTCCCTGAAGAGATAGGATACTGAAGGGGCAGCTTCTGTGCCTTCTGCTGCTACATTCGGCTAGAGGCTTGTAAAGGGTATGCTGGTTGGGAGGCAGATGTCTTCTCACCAGTTCATTGAGTTTTACAGATTCTGCATCAGGAATGTGATGCTAGTCTTGTATTCCCCATTTATTTCTGTTGCCCTGGTTGATCCTTATTTGCTCACTTAGGACTATTACGATGTCTCCTAGTTGGTTTCCTTGCCTCCAGTTTTTCCCTTTTCCACTTTCGACTACTACCTGTTGGGTCTTTTTAGGCACAGATCTGATTTAATCTATTTCCTGTTTAAAGGATTTCATTGACTTCTCCATTAATTGAAGGATACTATCCAAATCCTTCACTTTGTTTTTTTTTAATTATATTTTATTGATTATGCTATTACAGTTGTCCTGATTTTCCCCACTTTGTCCCCTCCACCCAGCACCCCCCACTCCCTCAGGCAATTCTCCCACCATTGTCCATGTCCATGGGTCATGCCTGTAAGTTTTTTGGCTACTCCATTTCCTATTCTGTACTTTACATTCCAGTGGGTATTCTGTGACCACCTATTTGTACTTCTTCATCCCCTCACCTCTTCACCCACTCCCCCACTACCACGTTCCATCTGGCAACCATCAAAATGCTCTGTATCCATGACTCTGTCTCTGTTCTTTTTGTTTACTGAATTTGTTTTTTAGATTCAACTGTTGATAGATATGTATTTTTGTCATTTTATTGTTAATCGCTTTGATCTTTTTTAATTTTTATTATTTATTTATTTTTTTAAAGATTTTTTATTTATCTTTAGAGGGGAAGGGAAGGAGAGAGGGAGAGAAACATCAATGTACGGTTGCCTCTCATGTGCCTCCCGCCGGGAACTAGCCCTCAACCCAGGCATGTGCCCTGACTGGGAATCGAACCACGGCCGTTTGGTTCACAGACCTGCTCTCAATCCACTGAGCTACACCAGCCAGGGCTGATCTTTTTTAAAAATAAATCTCGTCAACATTTCATATAATAAGTTTGGTGATGATGAACTCCTTTAGTTTTTTTCTTGTCTGGGAAGCTCTTTATCTGCCTTTCAATTCTAAATGATAGCTTTGCTGTATAGAGTAATCTTGTCTGTATGTCCCTGCTTTTCATGACTTTGAATATTTCTTACCATCCCTTCTAGCCTGCAGTTTCTTTTGAGAAAGCAGCTGACAGTCTTAGGGGAACTCCCCTGTGGAAAACTATAATTTCTTTTCTTTTGCTGGTTTTAATATTTTCTCTCTGCCTTTAACCCTTGGCATTTTAACTGTGCTGTGTCTTGGAGTGGCCTCTTCGCGTCCATCCATAGGAAGCATCTCTGAGCTCCCTGCACTTGCATGTCTATTTTCTTCACCAAATGAGGGAAGTTTTCTTTCATTATTTTTTCAAATAGATTTCCAATTTCTTACTCTTTCTCTTCTCCTTCTAGTACCCCTATGATGCGAATGTTGGACCTCTTGAAACTGTTCCAGAGGCTGCTTATACTAGCCTCATTTTTTCAGGTTCTTTTTTCTTCTTGTTCTGATTGCTTGTTTTTTGCTTCCTTGTGTTCCAAATCATTGATTTGATTCTCACCTTCATCCACTCTACTGTTGTTTCCCTGTAAATTGTTCTTTATTTCAGTTAGTGTATGTTTCATTTCCCGCTGGATCTTTTTTATGCTGTTGAGGTCCTCACTAAATTCCTTGAGCATCCTTGTAACTAGTGTTTTGAACTCCGCATATGATAGATTGCTTTTCTCCATTTCATTTAGTTCTTTTTCCGGAATTTTGATCTGTTCTTCCATTTGGGCCATGTTTCTTTGTCTCCTCGTTTTGTCAGCCCCCCTGTGTTTGTTTCTATGTATAAGGTAGAGCTGCTTTGGCTCCGTGTCTTGGTTGTGTGGCCTGATGTGGTAGGGTCCAGTGGCACAGCCTCCAAAATCACCCAAGCTGGGTCTTCAAGGTACGCCTCTGGTGTGGGCTGAGCACACCCTCCTTTGTAGTTGAGTCTTGGTTGCTGTTGGCAGGTAAATGGGAGTAATTTACCCAGGCCAGTCAGCTGCAAGAACTGGCAGTGACCACTGGCCACCAAGCTCCACCCTCTGTGGAGGATCAGCTGTGCAGGGACAGGGTGGTAGTGCTCCAATGTGGTCTGTAGCTGGGTGCACTGGCCCTGGGGTTTGCTGGGTGGTGCAGACCAAGGTTAGCCCCCACCCATGTTTTGCCTGGGGCACCCTGCCTGAGCTGTAAAGCAATCTGAGATGGCTGCTACTTGTGCTGGGCTTGGAGATTCCCAGGCAAAGCCAAGCTGTGAATCTAGACTGGCTGCTGCTAGTGCTGGGCCTGGGGCTCACTGAGAACCAGCTGTTGCTTATTTGAGAGGATTTGGGAAGTTGTGAAGCTTGAGCCAAGACCAGCCATTAGTTTGGAAAAGCAGCTTGGGTGGGCCAGTAAGTTGGGTGGGGTGGAGTCTCTGGGGTTATCCAAGGTGGGTCAAACAGTATTAGCCAGATTGATAGAGTTTCAGATATGGCACCAGCTTGCTGGCTCTGTGTGGGGAGGGTTTAGAAAAGGGACAGTGACCTCTGCTCGCTTGATGTTTCTCCCTGTGTGCCACTGGTGCCTTTCTAGCTGCTACGCTGGTGCTGGAGCTCAGAGGGAGTGAGTCTGAGTAGGTGATTCTGTGTGTGGGTTCTTTAAGAGGAACTGCTTGGGGCTTCAGCAGTTTCTTCCACTGACTCAATCCCCTCTGGTTTTTGCAGCCAGAAGTTGTGGGGACTTATCTTCCTGGTACTAGAACCCTTGGCTGGGGGGCTGGAACTTCTTGCTCCCAAGATTTCCCTTCCAAATTTCACAAGGGCAAGGAACCAGCCCGTTCCTTATCTGTGCCCTTCCTACCAGTGTGAATGGATATGGTTCCTTTAATTCTGTGATTGTCAGACTTTTCCATTCAACTAGGTTTCTGATGGTTCTGAGTGATGGTTGTTCCATGTTTTAGTTGTAATTTTGATGTGGTTGTGAGAGGAGGTGAGCTATGTCTGCCAACACTGCCATCTTAATCGGGTGTCCTGACCCTTCACTTTGTGTTGATACCTTCTGTATTCTGGTTCACACTTTTTCTTGCCACTCTCTACCACGAACCTTATGCTGATCCGTCCCATTACTTTATATTCGTCGTACATGCCTCTCTGTCTTTGGTGGTATTAGATTCTCCACTCTGAATGTACCCTCTCCTCTCCCCTTTTCCTCAAATTTTTTAAATTTATTATTTATTTATTTTTAGAGAGAGGGGAAGGGAAGGAGAAAGAGTGGGAGAGAAACATCAATGTGTGGTTGCCTCTCATGTGTGGCCTACTGGGGACCTGGCCTGCAACCCAGGCATGTGCCCTGATTGGGAATCGAACCCTTTGCTTCACAGGCCCGTGCTCAATCCACTGAGCTACACCAGCCAGGGCTCACCTTTTTTTTTCATTCAGTAAACCTGTACTTTCTTTTCAATGCCTAGCTCAATTCTTCCCTCCTCCATAAAGCATTTTACATGTCTTCTTCCAGTACAGAATCAGCTACTTTCCCTTGAGCCCTCACAGCACTAACGACATTGTTTCGTAATTACATCGTATTGCCTGTGCACCTACTGTATTGCAAGCTGTTAGTTGCAAGGTTCTGCTTATGCCTTATTTGCTTTGTCTTTCTTGCAGAATGGTTAACCTAAAGGTGCTCAATGAACATTTTAGTGAGTGAATAACTCCTATGTAGATTATAATATTTGAAATAATATTTAATTGGACATGTCTGGCGTTTTTCTTGCAAATGCTTTAATCCACTTTAATTTGAAGGCTCTGGCTGCCTGTCCTCACCAGCATGCTCACCCCCTTATTGCTCCCTTAGTTACACCTGGAAGAGGCAGAATCAAGCCTGAAGCTTCTGGATCGTGACACTGACACGTACCTGCTTCTTTCCTTGACCTGTGACCTACTGAGAAGTCAGCTTTACTATGCATGCCACAAGGTATTTCTCACTTCATTATACCCAAAGGTGCTGGATATTGGAAGGACTTTAGGATTTTCTAGATATTTGTCTGGCTTGAGATTTCCCTGGAGCTAAGAAGAATATTCCTGACTCTGAGAAGCAGTGCTGTTTCCTAGCTTTGTCCTCCAGTGAACTGGTCACTAGTGTTCCTCTAGCAGAGATACTTTCCATTTCATTTTTTCCAGTTTCCTCAGGGACAAGGGGGAAAGTCTCCCCGAATAGAAACTGGGATTACACTAGAGCCCTAGACTGAAATCCAGTGGGATCCTAAAGGCCTGAGTTTTCTCATGCAGTAGCTGTGTGACTTTTCTAAGTCTTATGCCCTCTCTTATTCCAGTTTTCTTTATAGCTTTTATCATTCTTTAAAGCAGGGGTTTGGGCCAAGGGATCTCCAATGGCGTCTCAAGCTCTGAATTGCCCATCTGACCTCACTGCTCTGCTCTGGCCCCCCTCCCTCTTCCAGGTGACAGAGGGCGCCTCTCTGTTGCTGTCTGTGCTTCAGGACCCTGCCCTCCAGAGGTCATCCAAGGCCTGGTACTTGCTGCGTGTCCAGACCCTGCATCTGGTGGCAGTCTACCTTAGCCTCTCCTCAGACAGCCTCTCATCCTCCCTGTGGGAGCAGCTCTGTGCCCAAGGTGAAGGATTGGAGTGAATGGCCCTCCTTGGTTGATGTGTGTGGTTTGTGCACTGTCATCTCTTCTCAGACCTTGTCCCCTTCTGCTATCTAGCTTTGTGGATGAGCCTACTTGGCTTCATATGAGCTTCATAGAGTAGCTCTGGGATAGCAAATGAGTTTCAATTTTCCTACTGACTCTAATCAATTGCTTAGTGACTGTGAAATACTGGACTGACAAGGTTTCTGAGACCCTATGTGGTCTCAGGTTGCTCTGTGATTGATTAGCTCTGTCTGCCTTAGGTGCAGAAACAGAAGAGTAGCAGCATACTTTGCATTTGCTATCTTAATAGTTAAAGGTGGTGGAAGTTCAGGCCACATTGTCTCCCTTCTTTTCCCCTCCTCCCTTACCTGCACAGGCTGGCAGACACCTGAGGTAGCACTCATTGACTCCCATAAGCTTCTCCGAAGTATTGTCCTCCTGCTCATGGGCAGCGATGTGCTCTCGGCTCAAAAAGCAGCCATGGAGACACCATTTCTGGACTATGGTGAGTCTGAGGAGGAGAGCAAGGCCATGTGGGAATGAACAAGCTAGATGGTGGGCCTAGCAGTTTTGTCTCCAGAGGATCCAGGCTGTGACTGAGTGATCAGGGTTTTGCCTGTCTCCTTTGCTTCAGGTGAAAATCTGGTACAAAAATGGCAGGTGCTTACAGAGGTGCTGAGATGCTCTGAGAAGTTGGTCTCCCGCCTGGGCTACCTGGGTAGTGTGAGTGAAGCTAAGGCCTTTTGCTTGGAGGCTCTAAAACTCACAACGAAGTTACAGATACCGCGCCAGTGAGTACAGAGACCAAGAGGATGCCAGTTCTGGAACCTGAGTGCCTGTGCCCAGGACTGTGGGTTCCTAAACTATTCCACAGATAATAATGTCAGCCTTTGGGGGGGTTGATGGAAGAATGCATTCTGTGGCTTAGTAAGTGGAAAATGCTGAGTGAATCAGTGTTTGATTTCTTTATTTCCTATAGGACTTCGCATGTCCTCCAGTATGCTAATACACATTATAAATCTCCAAGTGGGAGATCTAGTGCACAGTGTTTCCCTAAATTTTTTTGTCCGTAGGATCTTTTTTTTTTTTAAGGAATGCAGTTTGGGAAATCCTGTCCTCACACACACAAGGATGAGTTGATTTGAGAGAGCAGTATAGAGGCCTCTCCCCAGGGAGCCTGAGGCTGGAAAAGAATGAGATGGCTGTGCCTGGGAAAGGGGTAAGGAGGCTCTCCAGGAAAGCGCAAGGGTTCCAATAAGTGGTTGTTATCTCCTCTCCCAACAAGGTGTGCCCTGTTCCTGGTGCTGAAGGGGGAGCTGGAACTGGCACGCCATGACATCGACCTCTGTCAGTCGGACCTGCGGCAGGTTCTGTTCTTGCTCGAGTCTTGCACAGGTGAGCAGCCGTGGCCCTGTCTCCACGAGCAATGGTAAGAGTGGCGTGCACACTATGTAACACATCTTTATGTGGCAGGATTTTGCCTCCTTCTAAATCAGAGACTTCTGGTCCCAGGGCAAAGCTCTCTTGACTTGAGTCAGACCATTGGTGTCCCTCCTTCAGACAGCCTGTCCAGGACTAACCCTACCTATCTGGTTCTAGTTTTCAGTGCTAATACACTTTGGCTATTTAAGTAAACGTAAATAAACTTTGAAATTCAGTTCCTTAGGCATTTACCACTCTTCACAATGTTCAGTGGCCACATGTGGCTGATGGCTGTTGTATTGGACAGCACAAATGGAGCGTCCTCAGAGGGCTTAAGCTAATAATAAAATATTGTATTTATGATGCTTTTTTTCTTATCAACCACTTCTACCTCTAGTATTTCATTTGACCTACACAATACCCCGGTAAGTCAAGTGGGAACAGATCTTTTTTTTTTCATTTGTAAAATGAGAAAATTGAGAAATTTAGTGTTTTGGGCCAGAATCATGGGGCTAGTTGGGACAGAAGCCAGGACTAAGAATTGGGCCTCCTGCCCTAGCCAGTTGGTTGGTTGGAGCGCTGTCCTGTGTACTGAAAGGTCAGAGGTTGGATTCTTGGTCAGAGCACATGCCTAGACTATGGGTTGTCCTCCAGTCGGGGTGTGTATGGAAGGCAGCCCATCAATGTTTCTCTCTCACACTGATATCTCTCTCTTTCTCCCAAATCAATAAATGTATCCTTGGGTGAACATTTAAAAAAAAAAAAAAGAAAAGAAAAAGTTGGGCCTTCTGGTGCTGGCCTGTTTTCCAGATTCACACAGTCTTCTAATCTGCAAATAATGGGGTTTTGTGGGCTATGTTGGTCCATTATTGGAAGAAAAGACAGTATTCGGGATTTTGTCAAAAAAGTAGGCTGCACTAATATTTAGTATGTTAGTACAATAATATATATAAGTAATTAATAAGTAATTAACTCATATATTAGGGTGTTGGGCCCTGGGGTAGCTCCATAATCACATGGCATTTCTCTTAGTTTTGTAATTCTTGTTCTGCTCTCTCCTCAGAGTTTTGTGGACTAGCCCAGCACCCAGATTCTGTGAAGAAAATCCACTTGCAGAAGGGGAAGCAGCAGGCCCGGGTGCCCTGTCCTCTAGAGCCCTTGGAGGAAGAGCCCTTCCTAAGGGGCCCTGTTCTGGAGCTGGTGGCCACTGTGGCCAAGGAACCTGGCCTTATAGCACCTTCTACTAACTCCTCCCCAGTCCTGAAAACAAAGCCCCAGCCCAGCCCTGGATTCCTGACCCATTTGCCCACCTGTGACTGCTCACTCTGTGTCAGCCCTGTCCTCTCAGCAGTCTGTCTGCGCTGGGTACTGGTCACCGCCCGGGTGAGACTGGCCATGGGCCATCAGGCCCAGGGTCTGAATCTCCTTCAGGTTGTGCTGAAGGGTTGCCCTGCAGCCACGGAGCGCCTAGCCCAAGCTCTGCAAGCTTCTCTGAATCGAAAAGGAGCCCCCTACCCTGTCCCGAGCCTCTTTGATGAGATCTTGGCTCAGGCATACACGCAGCTGGCACAGGAAGGGCTGAGCTGGCCATCAAACAGCCTAGAGAAGGTCCTAGAGTCAGGGCTGAAGTTTGTGGCAGCGAGGATACCCCACCTGGAGCCCTGGCGAGCCAGCCTGCTCTTGATTCAGGCCCTTGCGAAGCTGGCTGGCCTCAGCTGCTGCACTACCCAACTTTTTGCAAACTCCTGGGGCTGGCAGCCACCATCTATAAAGACTCCCCCAGGCTCAGAGCCCTCTAAGCTTAGAAGCCAAAAACAATCCAGACGAGGGTGCCAGCAGGGGGTCCCTTCTACACTGCCCCTCCATAATCCTCTGAAAGGTCTGGAAGGTGGAGGACCACCCTGTACACCTAAGCCCCCTGGCCGGCTTCGGCAGGCTGGCCCTCGTGTCCCTTTCACTGTGTTTGAAGAAGTTCTTCCTACAAAGAGCAAACCTGAGGTTCCCAAGGCCCCCAAGGTTCAACAGAGGGTCCAGACGCGCCTGAAGGTAAGGTGGGACTGCGGCTAGCTGGTGTTGGTGTTGGGTGGGGATGGTCCTGGAGAAGAGTTCTGCAGAGCAGGTGTCTTTATGGAATGATTTCCCAGGGCCTGGTGGGACCTTCAGTTCTCCTGTTATCTGCAGGATCCCTACATCTTCCACGGGAAGAACTACTTCCAAATCTACCTTTGATTTAGGCAGAAGGCACTTTCCTTAACTCTAGGGTTCCTTTTCCCTTTCATCCTTCCTCCTCATCTTTTAGGCCCCTCTCCTCTCCCTCCTTCCACACCCAGGAGTTACTGCCCCTGACTGAGTGTGGCAGTATGTGTGGGAGGTTCATTTTTCAGTCTTCCCATTGGCCTGTGTTGGTTCCTCCACAGCGCCACCTGCTGTCAGAGAATGTCTTGTCACTCAAGGCCCCTTGGCCCTTCTCCCTTTCATATCCATCCCAGGTGAACTTCAGTGATGACAGTGACTTGGAAGACCCAATTGAGGCACAGCTTGCAGAGGGGCCCAAGAGGCGGGGCACTGCTTCTCGGGGGCAAGGCTCGGGCCAGGCTAGGAAGGGCCGGAGCTCGAAGACTGGTGTGGCTGCCTCAGATGGTGGCCCTGAGCACTCTGGCCCCAGTGGCAGGAGCCGGAGGGCCAAGAAGGTGGCGTCAGGATATTGTGAGGAAGTTGTCCCCGAGATTATGAGGACCATTCCTGAGGAGGAGCTGACTGACAACCAGATGGAAATGAGCTTTGAGATCCTCAGGGGCTCTGATGGCGAAGACTCAGCCTCAGGTACAACAGCAGGGGTGGGAGGTGGAGGTGCATATGTTTGGGGGAGACTGCCCCAAGACCAAAGCACAAGAAATAACTGGCGCCCAAGACAGCTCTTTTGTTGGCTCTGGACTGGATCCTGGGAGGGAAAACAAAGGGGATGGCAGGAGTAGGGATCACCACAGAAAAGTCCTGCTCTCTCCCCAGATGGCAAAACACCAACTCCAGGGTCTGGCACAGCCATAGGAGAATGTGAGGTGTTGAGACGGGATTCCGGCAAAGAGGAGCTGTCCATCCCATGCCCAGACAAGAAGAGAGACAAGGATCTCGGTCCTCGGCTCCAATGCCCCTCGGTTCCTGTAGCCATTGGTGAGGTCTGGTCACTTGGGGAGGGCCGAGCCTCTAGGTCTTTTGATGCCAATGCTTTTTCAGTCTGTCATTGGCTCTGGCTTTGGATCCCCACCTGGATCCAGTAGCTTTTGAACCTGGGTTTGAATTCCAGCCCTCTTTCTACTACCTGTGTGCAAGTCATTCAACCTCTCCGAGCTTCTTTTGACTTAACTGTAAGGTGGGTTTGAGGAGGACAGGGCAAGCTGATGCATGTGAGTTATGTAGCATCCTACCTGGCACGTTGCCCTTTGTAAATGGCAGCTGCTACAAGTGGGAGATGAGATAGGGATTTCTTCTTGGCAAGTTCCTATCAGCTGGGAAGTAGATTTGTGTGTAGCAAGTGTCTTGACCTTCCTCTAGGTGTCTCTATCCTGGATTCCGTCTGTGACTCACTGAGCATTGCCTTCCGTGGGGTCAGTCACTGCCCTCCTAGTGGGCTCTATGCTCACCTCTGTCGCTTCCTGGCCTTGTGCCTGGGCCACCAGGATCCCTATGCCACTGCCTTCCTTGTCACGGAGTCTGTCTCCATCACCTGTCGCCACCAGCTGCTCACCCACCTCCACAGGCAGCTCAGGTGAGTGTCTGCCATCCCTAAGGCTTGTGCCGGGGAAGACTGGGGGGAGAGTCCAGACTTCAAAGGAGGGAGAACTCACCTTTCCTTGTGTTGCTTGCAGCAAGGCCCGGAAGCACCAAAGATCACTTGAAGTAACAGATCAGCTACAGGGGCTGAGCCTCCAGGAGAAGCCTGGAGATGTCCCCCTGGCCCGCATCCAGCACCTCTTCTCCTTCAGGACATTGGGATCTGGCCATTTCCCCCAGCCTGAGAAGGAGAGCTTCCAGCAGTGCCTGGCTCTGATGCCCAGTGGTATGGTGGCTGGCTTCGGCTGGCTCTCCTGTCCTTTTATTTGTCTTTTTACTGAAGAGTTAGTTGGGTGACAGTGTTGAAGGCATTAGTTAGCTCACAGATTTATGATCCTTATGGAAGGACCTGTCATACCTTTTCATTGATTAGTCATTTTCTTACTCTCACCAAACACACATACCCTACATCTGGAAGCTTTTTTTTTTTTTAAACTTCAACTTTGAATTACAAGCCAATTAAATGTCTTTATTCAGCGTAAGTTCAGATGTCCACCGGCTCCCTATGCTGACATGAAGCATGTTAACAGACTGTTTGAGCGTGTCCTTCTGTGCAGGGCCCTTTGTTCTTTTCTATGAGGGACACAAAGAAGTATAAGGTATGGCCTCTGTCCCCAGGAGCTGTTAGGGCAAGTGAGAGCACCTTGAACTCTAGTGACCAGGGCAGACTTCTTAGAGCTGTCTTGAGTGATAGATAGGAACTGAGTGTAGAAGATGTTGAAGGGAATTCCTTGTAATGGCTGAAATGACTCTGGGTGTGTTCTGTGTGTCAGGGGTGACTGTGTGCGTGTTGGCCCTGGCCACGCTCCAGCCTGGAACAGTGGGCAACACCCTGCTGCTGACCCGGCTGGAAAAAGACAATCCCCCAGTCACTGTACAGATCCCCACTGCCCAGAACAAGGTACGTTTCCTGGGCCAGGGAGCACAGTTGGGCTGGGGTAACTTCTGGTCGAACTGCTCACATTCTGTGACTGGTGATCACGTGAACAAGCAGAATTCTCACAGCCCCATCTCCCAAAGCTTCCTCTTAGCTCAGCCGTGAAAGAGTTTGATGCCATCCAGAAGGAACAGAAAGAAAACAGCAGCTGTACTGACAAGCGAGAATGGTGGACAGGGCGGCTAGAACTGGACCGTAGAATGGAGGTGTGTGCCTCAGGGTGGGCTGGGGTCAGGCCTAGAAATCACCTGTGGGTGCCAGTGTCTTCTCACTCAGGGGTGCCAGGGGAGTGCTAAGCTGCTTCAAATCCTTTCTGGAATTGTAGGCCTAAATAAAAAATTATGTCACTTGGGAAGGACTTTAAACAAGAGCCCACAAATTGAAGGGGTTATAGCAATGAAACGTTTAAAGGTACATACAAGAAAAAGGACTTAAGCCCAAGTGTCAGCTTCCCAGCTTTAGCTTTCGTGGCCCACCTATTCATAGATATGTAACAGATGATCTCATCTATACTCCCCCCAAGTCTCGGCAAATGAAAAATGTCTCTAGCTTCTTGCCTTTTGTGACTGGCAGAAAGATATGTAAGATAAATCCACCCATTAGAAAACCCATTTCCTCGTCTCCAAAATGTTGGTGCCTGTGGGGAAAGAAACTTAGCTTCATCTCTGACTGAAGGTCCTGTTCTTCCACATCAGGTTCTCATCACTTCACTAGAGAGAGAGGTTCTGGGCTGCTGGAGGGGGCTATTGCTGCCATCCAGTGAGGACCCCTGCCCTGCCCAGGAGGCCTCCCGCCTGCAAGAGTTGCTGCAGGAATGTGGCTGGAAATACCCTGACCCTACTCTGCTGAAAGTGAGTTGAGAAATCAGGGAAGGGGAAGAAGCTAGACTTAACTCCTTCCCACCTGGCACCGTGAGTGGGGGTGGAAGCTGTGGCACTCACTGACCAGTGTTCCCCTACAGGTCATGCTCAGTGGTGCCAGTACTCTCACCCCCCAGGACATTCAGGCCCTGGCCTGTGGACTGTGCCCTGCCCAGCCAGAGCGAGCTCAAGAGCTCCTGAGTGAGGCAATAGAACGTCTACATGGGCAAACAATACCAACCAGAGGGCACCTTGTCTTAGTGCTGGACAAGGTAAGGAGCTAAGGGGGGCCGGAGAGACAGTATCTAGTGGGCAGTGGGCACCAACTCACCCCCACCCCATCTGAGTCCTGCGTATGCCTGCCTAGGGACCATAACCTCTGTGAGTGCTTTGTACCCAGGACCTGCAGAAGCTGCCGTGGGAGAGCATGCCCAGCCTCCGGGCACTGTCTGTCACTCGGCTGCCCTCCTTCCGCTTCCTGCTCAGCTATGCTATCATCAAAGAGGTAAGGTTCAGGGAGTGTGGACTACAGATGATTGGCGGTGATTGGGAAGGTAGGAGAGGGTCTTCGAAATGGATCAGTCCTGGAATGGGGCTTGGAGTTTTTCGGCCAGACCAGGCCAAAAAACTTGGATCTTCCAGCCAGACAAGGATCCTGATCACTAGTGTCTCCTCCTCAGTCTGGGGCCTCGCCAGTGCTGAGCCAAGGGGTGGATCCACGCAGTACCTTCTATGTTCTGAACCCTCACAATAACCTGTCAAGCACAGAGGAGCAGTTTCGAGCCACTTTTAGCAGGTCAGGAGGATAAGAGTGAAAAACAGGATGGGGAAGGGTAGCAACAACAATAGGCAATGTTGCAGCCCACCTTTTCCCTAGTATTCCCTGTGCCCAATTTGCTGCATGACCCCTGCTCTTAACTCCTGCAGTGAATCTGGCTGGAAAGGAGTAGTTGGGGAGGTGCCGAGCCTAGAACAGGTGCAGGAGGCCCTGACGGAGCGTGACTTATATATGTGAGTGCTTAGGGCAGGGAGGTGGGGAGAAGAGCGGCCCCAGAGGGGGGGTATTGTTTTGATTTGCTTTGGGGCTTTAAAGCCCCTGGCTGACCCAAGACACCTCTGGACACAGAGCAGAGGCCTAGTACAGCTAGGTCAAACTCATCTCACCTTCTGCTTTAGCTACGCAGGGCACGGGGCTGGTGCCCGCTTCCTGGACGGGCAGGCCGTTTTGCGGCTGAGCTGCCGGGCAGTGGCACTGCTGTTTGGCTGTAGCAGTGCAGCCCTGGCTGTGCATGGAAACCTGGAGGGGGCTGGCATCGTGCTGAAGTATATCATGGCTGGCTGGTGAGTCTCAAGGGCCAAGGCCTATCCTAGGTCCCTACCCCAGGTTCTTTCCTAGGTCTGAAGTCTAAATCCTTCCTCTTTTGTGCCCCACCTTCCTCCCATCCTAGTTCCCTAGGGCCATTAACTGGTTGCCCTCTTCTCTCCTCCTCGAGCTATGGGCCAAGGGACTTCCTCACTGGCTGTATCATCTCTACTCACCCACCACCACCATCAGTTGTGTTTTCCTATATATGCTGTTTTAGAGACCTTTGTATTTCTTCCTTCTTTTTTTCCCAGTCCTCTGTTTCTGGGTAACCTCTGGGATGTGACTGACCGTGACATTGACCGCTACACGGATGCACTGCTGCAGGGCTGGCTTGGAGCAGGCCCAGGAGCCCCCATTCTCTACTATGTCAATCAGGCCCGCCAGGCTCCCCGACTCAAGTATCTTATTGGGGCTGCACCTGTAGCCTATGGCTTGCCTGTCTCCCTGCGGTGACTCCTTAGAGCCGTCCTATCACTGGCAGAAGCCATGAGACTGTGCTACCTTCCATGCTTAGATTCAACCCTCAGGATAAATATTTTTAAGTGATTTTCCCCAATATTTTATGTAAAACATTTCCTTGTAACTTAATATAATAAAGATTTCTCACCTAAACCATTTTGTGCAGTTCAAGACAAGACTGTTGCCACTGCCCACAATGTGGTACAATAAACAGAACAACCTGCAGGGGTTCCAGTCTGAGGGCACTGGGAAGAAAGGCAAAAGCATAGGACAAAGCTGGTCCTGGCTTGGCCTCAAAGCTAAAAGAAAGACATCAAGATGCTCTAAGTGGGGCAGAGTTGTCAAGAAGGGTAGAGACAGACCCCCTGAATGTGCCTTGATCAAGCACCACGAGGTCTGTCTTGTCTTCTTGCCCTTAGGTATCCTGGGAGTGACACCAGCTTTAATACCTCAGTTCCCCTGCCCCACACCCAAGTGAATGTTAAAGACTGCTGTTTTCTCCCCACATACAGCTGTTAACACTTGGCAGTGCACTTTGGCAGCAGATTGTGTGGGGTTCTGCTGCTGATGTATGGTTTGCCTCTCCCCAGTTACATTTATTTCCTCAGAACACGTTCTTACATGTTCATGTAGCCCTCGCATCTAGCACATGGTATAACATGTATTGGTTAACACACCTTGTGCTTTGCTTGTGGGTTGATAACGTGCCTCCTCCTTACTGTCCTCTCCACCTCCAGCCTCTCTTCTGCTTCTGCTCAAAGCACCACTTTCCCAATGCTACTCCCCCTGACCAGAGAACTTCACAAGCCTCCTTGCCTGTCTGTCCCTAGGTTTACACCATCCACGTGGAGTAGCATTCATTGCTTTGCAATGTTGTGGTTACAGCCTGAGTACTTTTAAGATTTTTAAATTCAGAAAAAAGGTCACAACTCTCCTTACTGCCTCCCTGCCTTTACTGCGGTGGTCTGGAAAGAACCACGTTATGTTAAAAGTATCCCTGTTACACCTTCTAAAATAAAGTTTAAAGAAAGAAACGTGTCACTTGCACAACAAAAATAAAGTGCACACTTAAAGGAGTTCTCTGCAGGCTACAAGGTGGCTCTCCCTCCCTATAGTCTTGAATTGTGTTTCATGTTCACTCTCGGGGCCGGCAACTTTCTATCAAAGCTGGAGGTTGAGGGGGTACCACAAACCTGGAGCTCGTTGACCCCAGGCCGGGGGCTCACTAATGCTGGAACTTGTCCAGTGTTCAGGCAGCACTGCATGGTTGCCACACTGCCACCATGTTCGGAGTGCGCCTGGTCCAGGGCTCCATCCTGAAAAAGGTGCTGGAGGCACTTAAAGATCTCATTAGTGAGGCCTGCTGGGACATCAGCCAGAGCAGCGTCAATCAGCAGAGCATGGACTCGTCCCACGTGTCCTTGGTGCAGCTCACCCTGCACTCCGAGGGCTTCAACACATACTGCCGCAACTGCAACCTGGCCATGGGTGTGAACCTCACCAGCGTGTCCAAAATACTAAAATGTGCTGACAATGAAGACATAATTACCCTAAGGGCTGAAGATAATGCGGACACATTGGCACTAGTATTTGAAGTCCCAAATCAAGAAAAGGTTTCAGACTATGAAATGAAGTTAATGGATTTAGATGTTGAACAACTTGGAATTCCAGAACAAGAGTATAGCTGTGTAGTAAAGATGCCTTCTGATGAATTTGCATGTATACGCAGAGATCTCAGTCATATTGGAAATGCTGTTGTAATTTCCTGCACAAAAGACAGAGTGAAATTTTCTGCAAGTGGGGAACCTGGAAATTGAAATATTGTCACAAACAAGTAATGTCGATAAAGAAGAGGAAGCTGTTAGCATAGAGATGAATGAGGCAGTTCAGCTAACTTTTGCACTGAGGTATCTGAACTTCTTTACAAAAGCTACTCCACTCCCTCCTACAGTAACACAGTATGTCTGTGGATGTACCCCTTATCGTAGAGTATAAAATTGCTGATATGGGACATTTAAAGTACTACCTGGTTCCCAAGATTGAGGATGAAGAAGGATCTTAGGCATTTCCAAAATCCAAGAAAATAAAACTAAGCTCTTCAAGAATTGCTTCTAGATTCCAACATGCCCTTAAAAGTCTTTTCTGTCACCATATTTGTACCTGAGTACATATGTAGACAATGTTCTCTATAAATAACCTATTTTTTTCTTCATTCTCTACAATATAAAGGATAGTCTCAAGTCAGATCTGGTCTTATTAACCTAGAACTCCTGCCATATCTAGAAATACTCTAGAATTTTTATAACAAGGGATTTTAACTATTAGTGCATTTTTAAGACTTGTGTTTTCAATTTAAATAAAAGTTATTTGAATTTCAAACATCAGAGGACAGTGCCTTCATTTTAACCAAGTTGCAAGTATCCTAGCAAATTCATAGCTAGTTGTGTAAATGTGTTTGGGGTTTTTTGTTTTGTTTTTCAGTCTGGAGTAGCCAGGTATAAATACATTAGAGCCATAAAAAGTACTTCAAATGCTGTGGGTGATAAAATATTTTGGATGATTCATTTGCCAAACTTATTTTTGTATTCTTGAGGTCACGAAATGAATGGGAGAATACAGCGAATTCTGTATATTTCATTATTTTGTCATCGTTAGTAAAAACCACCTCAAAGATTTTATAAGACTAGCATTGTTACAGGACAGTGTTCTTTGCCCAAAGGACCCTTTTACAAGAATCTTTGAAGTTTTTACTAGATCTGTGATAGAGCCCAAGGAGTATGTTTGTGCAAAAAATAAAAATAAAACATTTCTCCAGTATAAATAGCCTTATTTGGGACTTAATCCCTTAAAAGATGAAGATATCTTAAATCTATCTCATGGACGGTGGTTTCAACCAGGTAAATGAAAAGGTCCAGCAGTTGTGAAATAAAGGCTGTTTAAACATTCCCAGTAATTGTGCTACAGGGTCACAAATTGGCATTTTACGTACTGAGAATTGCTTTACTACAGTTCATTTTCCTTTTTTGTTATACCTGGACTCAATTTCAGTTATTGTACTTTAGAAGTCACAGTATCCAGTGGGTAATTTAACCTTCTGTGTGCCTGCGAGGAAGGATATTTGCAGCAAAGGGGCCTGATGGAATTTTGGGGGTAATGAAAATATTTTATCTAGACTGGTGATGGTCCCAAGACTGCATTTGTTAAACCTCATCCAATTTTACTTTATTGTATGTAAGTTATACCTTAATAAATCTTACATTTAAAAGCAAAAAAAAAATTTTAAATTCCTTGAAGGCAGGAGTCCTGTTTGCTACTTTACTTCGCTAGACTTCGGATATTTTTTGAAAAAGCAAACGCCACTCTCTGAACTGAAGGCGACTCTCGGAAAGACTTCCCTTTCAGAGAGACGCAGGATCATAGAGATGTCTGCGAGACCTTCGGGCGCAGCCATCGAGATGCGCGCAGAGGATGGCTAGAGCGTTGCTCGCAGGGCTGGCTTCCCTTTCAGAGAGACGCAGGATCATAGAGATGTCTGCGAGACCTTCGGGCGCAGCCATCGAGATGCGCGCAGAGGATGGCTAGAGCGTTGCTCGCAGGGCTGGCTTCCGCTTTCTTAGTCCTCCTCCTCAACATGGCGCAGTCGGTCAACATCAGTGAGCTGAATCTACCGCAGCTGGAAATGCTCAAGAACCAGCTGGACCAGGTGGGGACGGGCCCCGGAGACACTCCCTTCCGGCCTCACATTGCTCCTGCCCTTGCGTACGCCCTCGGCCCCCATTCCTCCCCACTTTGGAAGGCTTCCCTTCCCCTGAGAATCCCCCGCCCCTTCTCCGGCAATGCTCCCTTCTCCCTCTGGCCCCACGCTGACTCTCTTTCCTGAATTCTATAGGAAGTGGAGTTCTTGTCCACGTCCATTGCCCAGCTCAAAGTGGTACAAACGAAGTATGTGGAAGCCAAGGACTGCCTGAACGTGCTGAACAAGAGCAATGAAGGTATGGAGTAGGCGCGCGAAGGCAGCCTGGGGGATGTGGCAAGCCGGCTTCTCGTCCCGCTTCCTAAACTCAACCAGTTTTCCTTACCTGAGACGAGAAACAGTCCATTACATATTCTGTACCACTTTGTGAGCATTTTGCATGTTGCCTACCTAGAATTGAAATGTACAGGACATAGCTCCTCTTGCCCCTGTTTCCCTTTTTTCATACTATCTCCGCTGCGCCGTGTTGGCACTCTCATTAACGTCTTAATGTTGGAGCTGCCAACCTGTTTGTCTAAATTGCTTTCACAGGGAAAGAATTGCTTGTCCCATTGACGAGTTCTGTATCCTTTCCACAGAAACTACCCTTTTCTCCCTCCCCCCTCCCCCTTAATAAAAAGGGTGGGGTGGGGTAGTTTTGATGACTCCAAAGTGCCCTCATGACTGGAAGAGCTCTTACTGTACACACTGCCTAACTCCCCTATCTATATCCTGAGGACAACATCTAACTATTGCCTTGTGAGCACCCAAGAGTATGTATAATTGAGGTGTGATTATTTCCCTTTTTTAAACTGGTGGTTTATACTTTTACTAATAACTTAAAAGACATAAGCAATAGAATAGGGCACAGAAACAAGTGGGTTGGCTTTGTGTATTAATTCTCAGTTTCAGCTTAATTGTGGCTCTTAGTCCTAAACTGTCATTACCGAGAAACTTGGATTGGGCCTACCTGTTGAGTGTTTTATTTGAATGATCAAGTTATGACAATAGGGTACCTGTAAACTGTAGTCTGAGAGCTGACAGGCTAAAAAAAAAAAAAAAACACAGAAATAGTAGTGTAGTAGGGACTGGCTACATAACAAACCTTAAATCCATCAGGAGTTAGCTAGTTCAAGGTTAAGGGTATTGAGAGGAAGCGAGGCTGGCTTTTCTTTTTTCCTATTCTATAGCAGTAGGAAAATATTGTGTCTAGTCATCTGGGAGGAACTGTCTGCTTGGAGTGGGATCAGGACAAGAGAGTGTTCGTGTATGCCATTTTCTCTATAAGGAACCAGCTTCTCCATCTCTCCACATTTGGAGTTTACAGGTATAATTCTAAGGCTTCCAGATTATTCAGTCCCTGTGACTAGCTTTTTTAGAAAAGAAAGTCTTAGGAAGCCAAGCAGTCTGGCTGACAAGGAATCATGACTCATACTGGGCTAGTTTTCCCTTAACCCTTGCTTCACAGATGTATGTTCCTGGGAAGCTACATGATGTAGAACACGTGCTCATCGATGTAGGAACTGGCTACTATGTAGAGAAGGTGAGTGGAAGGAGCCATGTAGATGCCCCTCGGAGCAACGAATGGAAGTTTAGGGGAAGATTTAGAGGTAGCATGGGGTCTCCACTTAGCCCTTTCATCACCTCTGACCTTTTAGACAGCTGAGGATGCCAAGGACTTCTTCAAAAGGAAAATAGACTTCCTCACCAAGCAAATGGAGAAAATCCAGCCGGCCCTGCAGGAGAAGCATGCCATGAAACAGGGTAAGCTTGACCTAGGGCACCCTTTCTACCTCAATGATAACATGGATTTCAGTGTGAACCATGAGGGTGTCTCCTTTCTGGATTAAAACTATATCTATATCATTAGTGTCTTGATGTGTTATTCTGTAGATTCTGTGTATTACATACCCACTATGTGTAGATTCTTGAGTTGGGTGCTTAAGAAATTTAGAGGAAGGAATTCACATCTCTGTTCTTAATGGGGGAGGTATGGGGGAAAAATACATGTAAATGAACACCAAAGAAATATACCCCTAAGTACTAGCAATTGCAACCTTGGCTACACATTAGAATCACCAAGGGAGATTATTTCAGCCCTTTGAAGGCAACTGCAAGGCTGATGTGGGTCCTGATGAAAATGAGTCTGACGCCCCTGTATTACACAGTCAAGATCAAGAACCGCTGTTCTAAAAGCAACAGTCTCTTCCACGTTACAATTTTTGGTTATGTCTGACTCATTTAATACTGTATTTTGTTTGTCTTTATATCTCAGTTGTCATATTTAGTGACACATTGTAGATTCTAAATTTCTGTTAGTGTATGTCCCCAACAGTGTTAAAAGTTGTATTAATTGTAGTGGTTGTCTGCCAGCCCTTAAACATCTCTGTTCTTTTCCTACCCTGGGTTCTTCCCTTTAGCTCCTGACTAGGGTCTGACTCTTTCCCCTCCACAGCTGTCATGGAAATGATGAGCCAGAAGATTCAGCAGCTCACAGCCCTGGGAGCAACTCAGGCTGCCAAGGCCTAAGACCTTGTTTCAGAAATCGGGCAGAGGGGCCCTACCTCAGGGCCTGGGACTTTGTGGTGGGGAAGAGAAGGGTTTTGTGTATAATGCCAATAAATGTTCCAGGTGGGCAGAATGTTGGTCTTTTCTTGTATTAGGTAAGGGGCTGGTGAAGAGATGGGAGGGTAGTGTTCGAGGGAGTGTGCCCCGCCCCCGAGCCTAATGCAGTACTTATCTTGGAGTCTCCATCTGGACTTATGGAGCAGCGGGTAGGATTACCTTTGCTGCACAGCGTGCCCCTCCAGCGTGCTGTAGCCGTGGGAAAGAAGACAAGCGGAAGTAGGGCTGCTCGAGCACTTCCTTTTCCGGGTTGGTGCCCGCCCCTCCCCCCACCCCCACCCCCACCCCTCTGGCGCGGGAGAAGCTGCATGGGCCGTCCCTTCCTGCGGGTTCTCCTACCTCTGCTGTTGCCGCCGCCACCCGCGTGTATCTGGCACCGCCTGTTCAGCCTGGAGTCCGTCCAGCCCCCGAAAAGAGCCCGCAGCAGCCTCATGGCACCGCCTCGAATCGGGACCCACAACGGCACCTTCCACTGCGACGAGGCCCTGGCATGCTCATTGCTCCGCCTCCTGCCTGACTACCGGGTACGATCCGCCTGGGGCTGCCTGCGAGCCCTCACCGGGGCCCTGTGGTAGCTCCGGCGGCCACAGTACCTCTCCTACCCTCCCGACTTCCCTGGGAACCCAGTATTAATCCCCGTGCCCGCGCGACTCCTAGCAGCTCCCTCACCTGCGGTGACCCCCCTGCAGGACGCAGAGATTGTGCGGACCCGCGACCCCGAAAAACTAGCTTCTTGCGACATCGTGGTGGACGTGGGTGGCGAGTACGACCCTCAGAGACACCGATATGACCATCACCAGAGGTGGGTTCCCAGATACCTCTTCCTCAGCGCTCTAACCCAGCCATCCACTCTGGTGGTCTCAGTCAGCACAGGGACTGCCTCATCCTGGAACGCAAACTCCTCAGTCCTGGGGGCTACATACAGCCTTCGTCCTTCCAGCTCTCCCCACCTGCTCTACACCCATTTGCCTGGGCTCGGATGTCCCTGAGCCCTCTAATCTGCACAGGCCTCCCTCGGCCCCAGTCAGCCCTCAGGCCCCTCCCAGCTCACTCCTCTGGCCCAGGCTCCTCTTCTAGTAGCACTGTTAATGACCCCAGTTAAGGGGTTAATCCATTCATGTGTCCTTGCTGCTGCGCTTCATTCTTTGGGCCCACATGATTGTAGTGGTGGTAACAGTTCAGATGTATGTGGTCTTCTCCATTTACTCTCTTCCCTTGGGAAATCTGTCTTTGCCAAGGGTAGCCCGTTATCTACAGTACCACTGAAATCCTTTCCCCTCCCCACAGGCCCTACCTCGGTGACCCTCCCTCTTTTCAAAGGAAATTTAGCTTTCCCTACTAGAGCACGTCCTCTTTCCCACTCTTACACATCCTTTGCTCCCTCTTTCCAGTGCAGCAAACACTGTTTCTTTTTTTTTCTCCCCTTTCCAATCTATTACTTTCTCCTCTTGGACTTCCCACCAGTGTTTCTACTTCTTGCCAACCGCTTAAGACTCTGCTTAGGCATCTCTCATCTTCAAAACAAATAAATATATATGCAATCCCTCGTGTACACCACACTGTTTAAACTGATTATCTCTGAGGGATTATGAAGTGTTTTATGTTTTAAGTCTCCAGGTATTTTTCTCCCTCTTTTGTTTAAGTGTACCTATTTATACATGCTGTTGGGAGGGTATTTACAACAGTCACTTCTTGGCCACTCTTCAAAAGAAGAGCTGACTCTGGTTCCACATTCTTTGTATTCATTTCATTCATTCACTCGGCTGGTTCTCGCCCATTCTCTCTACCAGAAATGCTCATGAGTAGGGGCCAGTGACTTCAACACCAAGCTCAGGTTCCTGGCTGTGTACCTCGCCTCTTTGTGGCACTTTGACATTGTTGACTACTTCTTTTTCCTCATAATTTGACATACATTTTTTAAAATTATGCAGTATCTGACACATAAAAGAATGTATTTAATATTTCTAGAATATAAAACATAAAGTGAACACCTATGAACTAACTTCCCAATCTAAGAACCTGAACATTACCATCACCTTTGACTCTGTGCCTGTGTGCTTTGTCCGTATCCCGTCCCCCAACCTCCTCCGGAAGTAAGCAGTTTTGAGTTCATCATACCCTAGTGTAGAGTTTATATATTTCTGTTTCCATTCACAGTTTATTTAGTTTTGCTTCTTTTTGAAACTTATTTGGGGGTTATCGTTATTAGTCTTTATATCTTATGTATATTAAAAGTTTTTGTATTTACTCAGTATTTAATGA
Source organism: Carollia perspicillata (assembly GCA_004027735.1). Classification (NCBI taxonomy): domain Eukaryota; kingdom Metazoa; phylum Chordata; class Mammalia; order Chiroptera; family Phyllostomidae; genus Carollia; species Carollia perspicillata. The sequence goes on from PVKM010001570.1 coordinate 58,691, forward strand.
TAAACATAATATGCTATACAATTGATATTGTAGAACTGTATCCCTGAAACCTCGTAATTTTATTAACTAGTGTCACCCCAGTAAATGGAATTAAAAACATTTAATAATAAAAATCAAAACAAAACACGAGCTCCCTAGGTGATTCTGATTGGTGTTTACAAATTACAGCTGCGGTTTCTACTTTCCTGACAACCACCACACCTTCTTCCTATTCTCTGTCTCACTGCTATTCAAATCCCTGCCTTCCTCACTTACCCAGACCAATGCAGACAATCTCCTTGCATCTATTCTCCATGCTGATACGATAATACTCTTTCTGACATGCACCTGTCTACTTAATCTCTCTCAGTGGCCCGCATTACATACACATCAACGTCCAAACTCCCGAAGTATGGCACACAAGGCCTGCAATGACCTGGCCCCTGCTTACCCTTCTTTTTTTTTTTGCCACTCACACCTAAGCTGCCGTTCTTGCAGTCCATTGTACATGTTGTTCCTCTACCTGGAATATCATTTCTCTTCTCTTTTTGTCTGATGAACACCCAGTAATTCATCTGTCAGGTATGATTTGAAGGCTCCCTTCCTGAATCCTTCCCCTCGTCTCACCCCCTTCCTTGTTTATAACTTAGCTAGAGCATTTGCTTGGTTGTTTCTGTGTTTGTGTTGCCTTTAGCTGATGAACTTGAAAACAGGGACACGGTCTTGGTTTTTTCTATCCCCAATGTCTAATTACAAAGTCTGGCATGTAGTAAGCATTGGGTTAATCATCGTTGAATGCATGCATGGAGACTCCAAACTGCATTCTATGTGACCCCTGAGGAAAAGCCAAACCTCCCCAGCTGGGCTGTCTCCTTCCAACTCCTGCAGCATTTCCCAGCCTCCCTCCCTCCACTTGTGCCTACACATGCACACACACACTATGGCATGGGTGTCAAACTCTTTTTCACCAGGAGCAACATTGGTCTCCCAGTTGCCTTCAAAGGGCTGAATGTAATTTAAACTCCTTAACAGTTAAGGAGTAGTTACATTTATGCAGTCCTAAAATTATTTCAGTCCTTTGAAGGCAACCGCAAAGCCGATGTGGTCCCCAGTGAAGATGAGTTTGACACCCCTGCAGTACGAGTTAACTGGGGCAACTCTGCCTCAGCCCCACCTCCTTGTGCTCCTCAGGTCTTTCACAGAGACCATGAGCTCCCTGTCCCCTGGGAAGCCGTGGCAGACCAAGCTGAGCAGTGCGGGACTCATCTATCTGCACTTCGGGCACAAGCTGCTGGCCCAGCTGCTGGGCACTAGTGAAGAGGACAGCATGGTGGGCACCCTGTATGACAAGGTGGGGACCTGAGAGCAGAGATGCCCCTCATATGCATCTCCACCAGGCCAAGTGGGAGTGGCACTCACATAGCACTTAGGACTAGGCCTCAGATCAGAGTTCCTGGCCCATAGCTAGCCCAGTACCATCTCCCTTAGTCAGGCTCGTCTTCTCATAGGGGGTGGTTAATCTACCTCCATCATGGGGTGGTGAGAAGTAAATGAGGTAACACGGGAAAGGGTTTTGAAAACCATATAGCAGTGTTTCCCAGTCTCTCTTGACCTGACTCAAATGAAAAATGACTATTCACAACTTGGTAATGGGGGAGGCTGCTTATGTTTGGTAGCTTATGGCTCAGAGGTTCTGGCTGCTTTGCAAAGGGAGAGGAGCATGTTCTGGGTACCACTATAATTCACCAGAGGCACATGAGTTGGGAAGCCTAGTTGGGAAGGGTCTTCAGATTCCACCAGCCTCCCCTGACGGCAGGGCAGCAGATTCCTGCTGCTGGGGAAGGAGCAGCTAGAGGCCGTGGCGTGCATGTCCAATCAGTGATTCTGAGGACACCGACTAGATTCTACTCCTGTGAAGGTCACGAGTCAAACTTCAGATTCAGTCAGCTGTTTTTTGCAGACAGACTGTTCACTTCTCTCTCTCTCTCTCTCAGCTTGTCTTTTGCCCCTATAACACAGCATTAGTACGACTCCAAAAAAAGTAAATAAATGTGAATGGTTAAATTGGAGACCTTGGAATACTAAGGTTGCAGACTGCCTGGGTTAGTTTTCCCTTCTATTGCTGAGGAGTTTCTAAGCAATTGAACTAAATTACACCTGAGTTTTAACTGATTATCAGGTCGGAGTTTCTTTTTTGGCTCTGACAATAGCACTTTTTCTACATACTATGGGTATGTTGATATTTAGGCCTATTTTGTAGGCCAGTATTGCATTAAACACTGCTCCCATATTGTTTCTGCCCCCAAACTCTTGAGGCATTGTCCTACCATTTCTTTAGGCTCAGGAGATGCAGCAACTGATGCCACGTGGCACGTCGTGGATTTCTCTGGGACCACGCCCCAGCACTTGATGTCTAGTCCCGCACCCATTCTCTCCCACCTGACTTGTGCGTTTGGCCAGACCCTCCTGGACTTCATGAAACAGGTCACTGAGTAGCCTACTCAGCCCCAGTGGAGAGTTACCCTCCCTCAGCCACAGGGCCCCTCATGGAACTGGAGACCTTTGTTCAGAAGTTGGCAGCTCCCTCCCACACATGCTGGCCCCAGCTAGGGCTTTGTATGGTAGTCGAATGAGCACTGGATTAGAAAACAAATGCTCCGATCTCCAACCCTGGCACTGGTAGCTCTCTGACCTTAAGCAAGCTGCTGGACACCCCAGTTACTCCTTTGCTCACCCAGTTGAGAGATCCTCACTGGGTTACTGCACTGAGAAAACTGAAGAGTGTATGCACATCACTTTGAAACCCATAAAACTAATATGTAAGTCATAGGTGCACTCAAGAGTATTTCTCCTGCTGCCGCCTCAGATGTACGAGAACTTCGTGGAGGAGGTGGATGCAGTAGACAATGGGATCTCCCAGTGGGAGGAGGGAGAGCCTCGATATGCAGTTACCACTACACTGAGTGCACGGGTTGCCCGGCTTAATCCCACCTGGAACCAGCCCAACCAAGACACAGAGGTACGGAGGGCCCTGGGGGAAGAGAATGAGGCATGTAAGACCTCAGGGGAGGAAATGAGTGGTTGACTCGTCAAACACTAGCAAAGTCAAAAGTTCAGACCAGCACCATGGTTCCCATGATTCCCAGGCTGGGTTCAAGTGCGCAATGGATCTGGTTCGAGAGGAGTTTCTGCAGAGACTACATTTCTACCAGTACAGCTGGCTTCCAGCCCGGGCCTTGGTAGAAGAGGCCCTGGCCCAGCGATTCCAGGTACAGGCCTGGGAGGAGGCATTATGGCTCAGGGCTTAGTGAATACTGGCTGGCAGCTGGTGCCATCCAGAACCTTCCGACCTTGCCCCACTTCCCTTTCAGGTGGATCCAAGTGGGGAGATAATAGAACTGGCAAAAGGTGGATGCCCCTGGAAAGAACACCTCTATCACCTGGAATCTGGGCTGTCACCCCCAGTGACCATCACCTTTGTTATCTACACTGACCAGGCTGGACAGTGGCGGGTACAGTGTGTGCCCAAGGAGCTCCATTCATTCCAGAGCAGGTAAGGCCCGTGGGGAACCACCCCACAGACCTTGAAGCCCGTTGCCTCCCTATCAGAGACAGCCTCTAACTTTGGCCTCTGCTCTACTCCTCCTCACTCTGTTCCCCAAGGCCTCCATTTGCTCCCACCAGCTTCCTCTTTCTGCTCACTTGTAGGCTGCCCCTCCCAGAGTCATGGCAAGGTCTGCGGGATGAGGCTCTGGACCAGGTCAGTGGAATTTCTGGCTGCATCTTTGTCCATGCCAGTGGCTTCATTGGTGGGCACCACACCCGAGAGGGTGCCCTGAGCATGGCCCGTGCCACGTTGGCCCAGCGCCCGGCATGTAAGCCTCCCACAAGTCCCCTCATCCAATAAAACTACTTCTGCTTCCTACTGACCAAGCCCTTGCCACATTACTACCCTGCACCATTTTGGGAGCTTGCTGAAACATCTATAACATCTATTATGTGCCAGAGCCTGTGCTAGACCTTCAGGCCTGTTGATATTTTCTCAGCTTTGCTTCCCTAATCATTTGAAAACCACCCAGTTCCTAAAGTTAAACAACTTGACCACTCACCAGTAGTGGCTAAAAAGTGATAGAACCAAGACCTAACCCAAAGTCCATGCCTTTTATCCCTTCACTACACCTCAATGCAATTCTCTTAAAGTGAGTCTCATAACTGAGTGGAAAACAGAGAAGGAAATCTTTATTGTTAGAAGTGGGAGTGAGGGGAGTGGGACCAAGCAGGTGGTGGCCCTGGGAGAGGGTCCCAAGGAGCAGAAGTTGGGGATGTCTCAGTAAAGAGGGGCAGATCATGAATAGAGCCTCCGCCCCCACATGGGGTCTCCTGGGTTCGGCCAAGCACTGGGCTAAAATGTGGAAACTGGGCATTGACGAAGTACATAGGGATGTGGGCAATTCGGCCTGTGGACCAGCACTGCAGAGAGAGCGGAAGGAGAGGTCTTATCAGAGACTGGGCTTAAAGGCGGCCATATGGCAGAGCCACACAGCAACCAAAGACCTCAGCTCCTTCACCCCACTCCCAAAAACCTTGCCCAAACCCGCGGAGCCTGGCCTGCTCACCACACTGAGCAGAGCTCCTTTGTTGAAGGAAGGATGGAAAGTGATGAGCTGGGCCTGGGCTCCTGGCTCCCCCTGGATAATGCCACTAGGGGAAGAAGAAAAAAGAAAAGGTAAGCAGGCAACTAGGGACATAGGCAGGATGTGGGTTTAGTGAGGGAAGGCTAGTGAGGAGCCCAGACCCAATGGCCTGCCCAGCACTTACCAAGGAAGTAGCTCAAACACAGGATTGTTTCGAGTGCGAAAAAGGAGAATGACTGGCTTACCGTCCTGGACCCGTGGATTTCCTATAAGAAATGGATGCAGGCATGGGAAAGAACTCAAGGCAGAATCCCGGGCAGGGGCAGAGCACTGCAGCCAGGGAATGGACACAGTGGAAAGATGGCCAGGGCCTGACAGAGCCCTTCCTCCCCACCTCTTACCTTTCATGAGCACAGCCAGACGCTCCCCACTGGGGTCCCAGACCATGGAGTGAGCCTCTCCCCCAAGTCTAGGGGTCAGAACAGTAGGTTGGGAGGGCTCGGCATAGTCCCCCCCACCTTTCACTGCCTCTCCCTCACCACTCAGCTCACCTTTCCTCTCCATCTGGTGTCTGTACTGTTGTCTCAGACAGATCTGCCACAATTGTTGCTGATTTTGCACCTCCAACGCGCCCCTTTCCCTCACCTGTAGATAAGGGCAAAGGCTCTTAAGTATAGGAAATGGGCCTCTGACTTGTCCCTTGCCTCATCTCCATCACACCTCAAATTTCCAAAGCTGCTTTACTTCCCTTTATCCCTCAGAGTAACATTCCAGAGTATTCCTGCCTCCCTCTGACTACCCCGGAGGGTCCGTATCCTAAAGTCCTTCCCTCAACTCACCACAATGTTCTGGGAATGACAAGGAGTAAATCAGTGGTTCCCCCAATACAGTGAACAGCAGCCGGTTTCCATCTGGGCTCCAACAGCCAGTCTGGGATCAGGAAGCAAAAGGCAGGGGAAGGGGGGTCTATTGGGGAATGTAGGAGGACAAGAAGTACAGGTGGTGGGGAGACAAGCTTGGGGGACCAGGGGCCCATCTCTTCCCCAGCTTCTGAGAATGTTACCTGACATCGCCCTGACAGAGTAGGCCACCTCTCACAAGTCCACATCTGGGCCTCCCAGATTCTGCCAGAGAGAAGCAGATCATAGCTTAGGAGCTCTTGTTCCAGAACTTAAACCTCCCTCCCTTTGCCAGTCCCAGGGTCAAATTAAGAACAGGAATGGGGACAGAAGGTCCTTCCTGCTGGAAGTTCCAAGGGCCAAGTGCCTTTCTCCAGGCTATCCTTGCCCTCCCTCTGTCCTCTTCCCACTCACCGAAAGACAGCTGAAGGAGTAGAAGCCAGGACTTTGCTACCATCTGGGGACCAGAGCAGGTTGGTAACCCCACCTCCCCGAAACCAGGGGAGGGGAACACAGGTCTCTGTTGAGACATCCCATACCTAGGAAAGGGGTGAAGAGAGTGAGACGGGAAACTCAAGCACCCCTATCATCTCACAGGGAGCTCCACTTCTTTAAGGTACAAAAAACTGGAAAAGGGCTGTTAAAACGAGGAAATAGCCTTGGCTGGTGTGGCTCAGTGGATTGAGTGAACCAAAGGGTCGCTGGTTGGATTCCCAGTCAGGGCACATGCCTGTGTTGGGGTGCAGGTCCCCAGTAGGGGGTGCTCAAGAGACACACATTGATGTTTCCCTCTCTCCCTCCCATCCCCTTTCTAAAAATAAACAATTTTTAAAAACAGGAAGAAATAGGTTTTACGTTTACAATTACAGCAGGCAGAATTTCAAATCTGAGTCTGAAGCATTCAGCTCCTTCCATGGGTAAGAATTTAAGACTGAATGGACAGCCCTGGCTGGTGTAGCTCAGTTGGTAGGAGAGGCCTCCCATAAATGGAAAGGTAGCAGGTTCAATTTCTGGTCAGGGCACATGCCTAGGTTACAGGTGCAGTCCCCAGTAAGGCCACAAGCAAGAGGAAACCAATTAATATTTCCCTCCTACATTGATGTTTCACTTTCTCTCTTCCCTTTCCATCTCTAAGCATGTCCTCAGGCCTCAGGTGAGGATTTAGAACAAACAAAACAAAACAAAAAACTGAATGGACAATTATCCCTCTCCTTCCACCACCAGGCAAAGAATGCTCTTTCCTCAATCTTGAGGGATGGCTGAAATGACCAAAAGAGGGGTGGGGACTAACTCACCAAGATAGCAGCATCCACAGGGGAAGCGGAGAGCAGCCGCCCCCCACTGGGGGCCCAGGCCAAACTGGTGACGGGTGTGTGCCCAGGGTGAGAGAGCACTTGGGCACAGCCAGAAGAGGGTCTGCCAAGAGGAAACACAGTGTGGGGTCAGAAGACAAGAGAGCTCCGTGATTCTGTTTCCTTGCCTCTTCGTGGTAAAACTTCTGAATTCCAGTGGCCCCTCAGGGTTTAATCCAGGTTGGGGAAAATTAGTGAGGACCGTGAAAGTTAAATTAAAAATCAATAAGGAAGGGCAGTGTCACCACCACCAGGTCCATAGAGGAAAATGAGTGAAAGGAAGTAAGCTTTCACTATAGCCCTCCAGGAGGAAAACATTTTCTGACCAGCAAACTAGAATTTGCGGAGCTGGGGTGATGTCATGCTCTGCCCTAGATGACAGCCCTCTCCCCACCGGACCATCTCACTTGGGCCTGGAATGATCCATGAGGTTACCTCAAGGGTCCGACCTCTTTTCTTTCCAGAGTCACCTGCCACTCCCCAGAATTAAACCTGTGCTCCAAAGCCTGCCTTTCCTTGTCAGAAGCAGCCCCGCTCCTCTGTTCCTGCATTGTTTTCTGCCTGTCATAAAGATGCCACCTGTGGCTTGGCCTCCAGCACTAGGCTGGGAACTCCCTGAGGGCACCACTGTGTCAGCTTTGCATCGCCAGAGCCACACCCTTGGCCTGACGAGTACAGGCTGCTGCCTGAATTAGTGCCACTCTCCCCCTTTTCCACTTAACTATAACCACTTTTAGCTCCAATGAGGTCCTAGGCCACTGATCTAAAACTTACTAACTGTACGGTAAGTCACAGTTACCTTCCCAGTTCACAGAGACCAATCTCTTACTCTCTCCAGTGGCCCCACTGTATTCCACTGAACAGATTATCTCATTCAGACATGCCTCCACAGAGGGACATTTCAGTTGTGTGTGATTTTGTCTGTGACAAACAATGCTGCAAAAATATACTCTGTACCTTTACTCACGTCGTTATTTGTGCAGAATAGTACTAACAAGGAATTGGGGATAAAAATAGGCTTGCACCTTTAAAAAAATATGCCAAAGACTTATTTTCTGAAAAGTTTGCACCACTATAGTCTCTCATCAACTGTATGTAAAAGTACCTGTTTTCCTACTCTTGCTCGTACTAAGTATTATTGAACATCTTAATACTACTATCATCCCGAATAGGCAAAAAATATTCTAGTCCTTTTATTTTTACATTTATTCTGCTTGATATTTACTTATATATAAAGTGTGAAGCAAGGCCTATTATTTTCTAAATGGGTAGCCAATTATCCCAACACCACTAAAAAAAAAAAATTAAATTTTTTATAGCAAAAAGCCAAATCTATCATCTGTTAAATTTCCATATGTTCTTAGATATGTTCCTGAAAGTTACTCTGTTACACAGATCTCTATGCCTATTCTTATACCAGTAACTTTCTAGTACTATAACTTCATGAAATATTTTAATACCTGGTAGGGCAAGTTTCCTCTCAATATTCTTCCTTTTCACACTTTTATCTTAGCAGTTTTCTCACATTTATTCTTTCATAAAAACTCTAATTCTGTCCAGTTCACAACAGCAAACAAAACCCAGCAGAATTCTGATTGGAAGTACACTTAATTTGATACCTTTGTATTTTCTTATAGTCCTTTATTTTTTGTCTGTTGGGTATTTAATCAGAAAAAAATTTCCTATCCAGGAATATAGCTTGTCTCCATTTATTCAGCTGTTTAATATTCAACAACTTTCTTCCAATGTCTAATACATTGAATAAATGTAACAATTTATTCCTAGTAATTTAGTAACTGTTGTACCTATTGTAAATAGAGTATTTTCTTGGTTTCAATTTCTCAACTGATTATTGTTGGTATACAGGGAAGCTATTACATTTTCAGCGGCCTGGACCCAGTCACCTTACTACATTTAAATTTCTTATTAGATCAAATAGTTTGAGTTGAATCTCTTGTTTTACTAAGAAATAAAATCAAATCATCTTCAAAATAATCTTACCATCGTCAAATAAGAATTATTTTCTTATCTTTTTCAAGACTTTACCATATTTCTTTTTCTTTTATTATTGTACTCACTAGAACTTCCAAAAATGATGTTGATTAATAATGGTGACAATGATATTTCTGTCTTTATCTTGACATTACTGAAAATACCAGCCCCTGCTGGTGTAGCTCAGTGGATTGAGCACGGGCTGTGAACTAAAGGGTCGCCAGTTTGATTCCCAGTCAGGGTACATGCCTGGGTTGCAGGCCAGGTCCCAAGTGGGAAGTGTGTAAGAGGCAACCACACACTGATATTTCTCTCACTCTCTTTCTCCCTCCCTAACCCTCTAAACAAGTAAATAAAATCTAAAAAATAAAATAATGCCAAAACTAAGTTTATTAAAAGAAAAAAATCAGGAGAATTTCCAAACTTTTCTATGATCTGGATTAGTTCAAATAGTATGGAGATTATCTTTTCTTTGACAACTGGAACTCTCATAACCAGTTTCTGGTTTTATATTTAGTTCTCCTAGGTATTATTTTTCCAATTTCATTGGTTTCAACTTATAACCATATTAACTCCCCACCTTCCTTTAAACCTGTATCTGACAGTCCTCTAAAGGAGAGTCTTTCTAACTCCATAATTCACAGATACACACTTCCCACAATCCCAGAAGCCTCTACTTCCATTCCTTTCTCTGGATTACAGTATTCTCAGCACCTCCACCTTGACCTTAGGTCTATTCCTCCAATGGGAATTGCTGTGAGGACAAAGAAATTCTTCCAAACCTCCTCACTGCCCTTGGCAGGGCCACAACCTCAGGCAAAGGTAAGACAGAGTGGGGACTCACCTGGTAGACAAAGAGGTGGGGTCCAGGGTCCAGATGAGAATGCAGCTCTGGCAGGCCACAGCCAAGACAGACGCACTGAGGGGCTTCCAGGCCAGAGCTGCCACATTTCGCTGCAGCCGGTGCTTCAGAGAAGGGACTATGGTGCTGAAGTGAAAGGGTAAGGGACTGAGTCAAAGCAGGGACACTAAGGCTCAGGAGACCTGAGCACAGTTGAGAGGCAAATCCACAGAGAAGAAGGCTGATCATCCAAGGACTGGCAGTATTGTGGGACAGAAGGGTAAGATAATGGCTGTATCTGGGTAGAGGACACAGCCAGCTCTAGAAGGAGCCCGGTGGGGCCAGGCCCAGGAACTGCAGGACTCTCCTGAGAGCAAGGCTGGAGAGGGAAGTCTAGACTAATCTGTGGAGACTGAAGAGTCAGAGCCTGCCCAGAAGGGCCCCCACATACCTGTTCACATTGTACACACGGACCGAGTCATCAAGCAGGGCCACCGCAAACTTGTTGGTGTGGGGGTGCCATGCAAAGACCCGCAAGCAGCAGCTGGACCTGAGGCAGGAATGAGCATGAAAAGTCCAAACCTACACCTACCCTTACCCCAGCCCAGAAACTCAGGTTCCCTTTCATATGAGGATATTACTTTTCTCTTTCCACTTTTTCTTTGATTTCTTTTTTTGGAAGGTAGGAGTGAGAATGTGGGCAGCAGTCACGAGAGAGGTGGAAGGAGTGTGTACACAGACTTCTCTCTCCCCAGAAGAAGTTGCAAGATTCAAGACTTGCTTCCTACAAAAGCCCCAGAGCTGGTACACTCACCAGTTTGTGACCTGGGCAAATTCAGCAATCAGGTCTTCACTCCTGAGCTGTAAGATCAAATCGGATAGAGGATGCACTGGGACACGGGGAGCGCATACCCTCCGTGTTCCCCTGGACCACTCCCACCTTCTACGGGCTTCCCACCCCATTCTGCCCCTAAGGGGTAGGAAATGGAGAGGGGGGTGGGAGTGGGAAAGGCCAGGGAGGAAGCCAAACTTACAGACAGGTGTGGGAACAGGGACCCATGAAGGGAGGAGGCCCATCGGCAGAGTGCTAGGGCCCAACTGGATGCAGTCTTCACCCACTCAAACACTGTGGGGTTGAGGAAGCAGCTCTGATTAAACCATTCACAGGGCTCTCACTGGGCACCCTCTTTGGTGAGAGATGAGCACTCCCCAGGTCCTTTCCACCCAACAAGTGCTCCTGGACACCCACTCTGGGGTATGCGAGGTAGGTGGAGGGGAGAAGTGATGATGGTGGCAGTGTAGACAACTGGGCCAGGGCAAACAGGGCTAAAGGGAAAGAGGCTGAGCCAACAGGTACCAGGACGAATTAGGGAGAATATGGAGGGGAGGTGTCAACAGCAAAACTAGAGGGCTAGAGGGAAAAATACTTACCCTCCTCCTCCGAGTTTGCAATTTCATTCAGCACCCCAAACAGACCCATGTCACGCCTGATGAGGAGAGGAAGCTGTGAGCCAAATTTCTCTGATCTCTTCAGTCTACCTTGTACAAATTTCATTCATTCACTCAATAAACATGTATTACAAATAAGAGAATTCACATTTGTTGAGTGGCAACTATTTGTCATGCACTTTAAATATTGTTCTTTCATTTAATTATCATACTAAAATGGGTATCCTGCCCATTTTACCAACGAGGCAACTCAGGCTCAGGTGTGTCTCAGGGCTCTGTGAGCAGGTCAAGGAGTGAAGACTTGCCCTAAGACAGTAAGTGGAAAGTCACAGCAGGACATAAAGCAAAGGAACAGACTGACTGCATTGGCGTTTCAGAAAGATCAGTGTGGCTGCAGATTAGAGGGGGTGTTTGACAGACAAGTGAAGACCCAGGTTTGGAGCAGCAACTGCAAGTCCGACCCAGGACACCAATATTTAAGGGACAGCATGAAGAGAAGCAGCAGCTGGAGAGGCAGAAAGTGAGAAAGGGTCCAGGACTGAATGGCTTTCAGACAATGAAATGATGTTTAGAAAAAGGACTCATGGACATGGACAATGATGTGGTAATTGCTGGGGGGAGGGGGGCATAAGTGGACTAAAGTGTAATGGAAGAAAAATGCAATAAGGATTAAATGCAAAAAATTTAATGAAATGATGTTTAACTTAACTCATACAAAGAGACATGCAAATTAAACCATACTGTAATACCAAATATTGAAGTTTGATAGCACATGGGTAGGGAAACAGGGATTCACATACACTGCTCCTAGGACTGTAAATATACACAATTTCAGCGGAGGACTATTTGACAACAGTACATGAAGTTACAAATGAACACACCCTTTGAACCTAGCTACTTCATTTGTAGAATTCACTCTACGGACGACAATGATAACAAGAGCTAACTTTTGAAGGAATTAATATGGGCCAGGCACTTTTCTCTAAGTGTTTTACATCTACTAACTCATTTATCATCACTACAACCCTGTAAGACAGGTTCCATTTTACCAATGATGAAAACTGAGGAGCGGAGTGATTAATTTACTCAAGGTCACAGGTAAAAAATGACAGCCAGGAACTGAATTCAGGCATATGGCTTCATTTCTACATGTGCAAAATGAATGACTTATATACGTATTCACTGCAACCTTATACCTCACCTTGCTGAGCTTCAGGTAAAGGCTCAGGAAGTAGTAATAACATTAGGTGGGGGTAGGGAGCCGATTCACATAATCAAATCATAAAGCAAGTCATTGGAGATGAAATGAAAATACTGTTACACAGCATAGAGTTCTAAAATGAGGACTGATAATTTGCACGATATACGGCTCTGAACTAGAGAGAGCCTAGCTGCCCAAGGTAGAGGGGTGGTGACCTCATTTTCTCCAGGATCTGTAGACTGTGGCCCAGGAGACCATTTGCCATGCCTCACCAAATATTGATGCACCTCTTCCACACTTGCTCCCGATGATGAATGAAAGCAGTTCTGGTGCCATGGTCGAGCCTCCCAGGGGTCTTCAGGGGATCCTTAGACAGGTTTAGGACAGGAAAGTTGATCCACTATAGCCCAGAAGCAAGAGGTGTGAAAGTGAGTCAGTCTCTTTCCCAGATCTCTGCTGAACTCCCTGCCATCTCCAACTCATGGCTGGACTAACTGTAAGAGGCTCTGGGGACCTGTTTCCCATTTCCACAAATTTAACACTTCAGAAACTAGAAAACAGGTCTTAGCTCCGTTATCTGTAAAGCTCAATAATATTTCATAGGGTTGCTGTGATTATTAGAACGTAATACTTGCGAACATCTGACTCAGAACCTCCTTCTTACAAAGCAAACGATCAGTAAACGTCGGTGTTTCTTCCTTTTCCTTCTCAGGAACACGGGGCGGGGGGGGGGGGAGACTGCAGATTGTGCTTTCCCAGTTCTCCCAGGGGCTGTCCCCAATTTTTCAGTACTTCTTCTGAACCCTCATGTCCCCTCATTTTGCTCTCACATTCTCTCCACTCCCTCCAGGCCTCCCCACAGCTCATCATCCCTCATCCTCCAATCCCAGCCCTAAAATATATTCCCAGCCTCCTATCCTTCTCCAGCCGCGGCCAAGCGGTTTGAAGTCCGCCTAGGTGTGGATCGCGACCCCGCCCCCGCCACGCTACCGCAGGTCTCCGGTTCTCTAAGACTCCGCCCCACGCCCCTCCCTTCTCGCCCTGGCCACCTGGCCCCGGAAGTCAGGAGGCGGACTCTCGTAGCTATTGCCGGTCACCAGCTCGTTATTATGCTCGTATAGGGTGACTTGACCCCTAGGCGGAGGCGGAGGGAACAGCCCCAACGAACACATCTTGCCAGGCCAGAAGACATCCGGAATCGACGAACTCCCGGAGCGCACTCCTCTCTCAGTTCCCGGGCTAGATTCGGAAAGGTACGGATAGCCGCTTAGGACAAATGCCGTTGCAAAGCTCAACGCAAGTGAAGAGAATAATAGAGAAGGACGCGTGCGCAGTCCGGAAACAGACTTCCAGAGCTTCCTCGCGCGCCGCCTGGCGGCTGGAGGGGAAACGGCGTGGACTCATCAGTAGGGCCAACCCCTAGTTAAGGGTCAGGCAGGGTTTTTTTTTTCCTGTGGCTCTGCTGCTTTTCTGAGTTCCAAATTCCCCAACACATTCTCCCACTCTCTCAGCGCTTGTAAATCCCAAAATAAGCCACGTTCAGGGAAGTACCTAATTAAACCCTCCCAGGACTGTGGATTGCCCCAAGGAAAATGCAGATTTCACACCGACAGCTGGCTGGAAAACTTCCAGAAGAAAAGTCAGAGAGGACCTTTAGAGTCAGTATTGCGCCTGCCTGAACCTAGGGCCCACAGGGTTAAACATTCTGGAAAGAAAAGGAAGGGACTGTTGGAAAACAGTAAGATTTCCTGAACACTTATTGTAAGTGCTTTTATAATCTTTACAACCCCGTGAGGTAGGTACTGTTATTACTATAAGGAGAGTGAGACACACGCATTTAACCTAAAAATACCAAAACCAGGCTTTCTGACTTCAGAATAAAAATGAAATTGATCTTATTCTATCTAACTCCAAGGGCTGGAACTAGAACTGGAGTCTAATGCAGAATGGGGGCCCCTTGGCTTACAGCTGCATGAATTTGGAAAAACCTTGAATTCTTTGAGCCTCAGCTTCCTCACTTGCAGTATTCTAATTATTTCACGTGGTTGTTTTCTACTCAAAATAATAGGAATAAATCCATTTAATAAGTTGTAAAGTGCTAAATAGATATCAGACATCATTAGCCATAATTGACCTTGGACATTTGTTTATTCATTTAACAAATGTTAATGAGCAAATTCCAAGGACCATGCTCTCAGGACAGAGAAATGTTTAAAGCATAGTTCCCCACTCCCAAGAGCTGCCAGTCTCCTGGGAGACTATATGGAGCATTGTATGTCTGCCGCTCCTTTCTACGTGAAAAGTTCCCCCCAAGAAGGTTATTCCTAGGTTAGAAAACAAGGGGCTCTAGAATGTTCATAGCTATAGGACTCATCTGAGGATCTTGCTAAAATTCTAAGTGAATTCTTGCAGATTCTATGTGGACCTCTGAAGCTGAATTTCTAAAATGCCCGAGGTTGATACTGCCCAGACTACACTTTGAGTAGCTTCTACCCCGCGCCCCCCCACCGCCGCCCCCGCGCACGCCGTTTAGTTTGCTAGATTTGTTCACTGTCACCTGGTAGATCACAGAAGGCTTAAAGAGAATAACGTAAAATCTTTTGGGGAAATTGGCTGGGAAAGCTTTCCTTGAAAAGGGGGAGCAGGACAGGTTTGAAAGTAGAGAGAGTCAGTGACTCTGACAGATTAGTGGAAAGCACTGAGAACCCATTACAAAGTTTTTGTTTTACCTCAGTCGTGACACCATCCAACTCCTAGAAAACTCCCAAAAATCCCTATGGCGTGTGCCTGCAACTTCCACTTCCCTTTCATGAAGGCTGATTTTCACCAACAGGTTGTGTTATAATTATCAGGTGGGCGTCTGCCTCTTAACCTGTAATGTGAACTTAACAGGAGAAACTGTGCAATGTGTACTCACATTCCGCCACCGCCTTCCCCATACTTCTTACTTAACGTTCCTTGAATGGTTTTCACAACTTTCAGATTCTGGGGAGGCTGAAGTCCAGGCCTAGTGCACTTCCCACTAACTTCACCAGGGGGAGCGGCGGCCTCGACGACACAACCGCTGTGACCCACCGCCCCCAGGGGTGGAGGCGCTTAGCGGGAGGTCTCCACAGACCCCCTACAACCTGGGCGGGAAACCGAGTCAGCGCCCAGACTGCTGCCCGAGACTTCTAACATGGGCCCCCCACTTTGGGAGGTATCTCCGGAGCCTGGGTGCCTGGAACTCAGCCCGCCGCCCCTTCCCGGGAGCCCCGGCCGGGGCCGGTAACCAGGCGCACATGGCCCGCCCGGCCCTGTTTGTCCTGGCGGCGCGCCGCCGCTATTTGAAGCGGTTTTTATCTCCCAGAAACCAGCAAAACCCCAAGCGGAGTCTAGGGAAGATGAAAGGGGCCGAGGGCCTGGGGAGGGGTGGACCGCGGGGCTGCGGCGGGCGGGAGCTGGCACCGGACAGGCGGAGACCGGGAGGCAAGAGGGCCAGGCCCTGGGGGGTCCGGAGGAGGCCGCCGAGCGGGCGGGGGTGGGAGTCCGGGGTCCACTCCGGGTCTCCTCTCAGGTTAGCTTCCACCCGGCCCCCACCCTCAGCCGCCCCAACCCCCTCTCCCCAGTCTGCCCCCCCGCCACTGCCCCCAACCCACTGAAGATATCCTCCGAATGCAGTTTTCTTCAAAGCGCCTTTGAAGCCGCGCCCCGCCGCAGGGCAGGAGATTTCGCACCTGGCGGAGGGCGAGAGGGCCGCTGAGTGGGGAGGGGGCGAGCACCCCGAAACCGCCGGGCTCGCCGTCTCGGACCCACTGCCCCTTGTCCCCCACCTCCGGCGCTGCAACGCGGTCCCGGAACCCGCGACGGGGACGGTGGGCTGGGGCGCCGCCAGCAATCGGGCTCAGGCCGGAGGATGGGGGGGTGCCAGGCCGGGGCGCCCCCCTTAGCCCAGCGGGGGAGCCTTAGGGGGTGAGGGCCACACAAAGCCCTATTGTGGCTTGGGAATGGCCGCCACAGAGTGGCTTTTGTTCCGCCGCTAACTCCGTGGCGAGCACGACTGATTGCGGCCCGGGTAGGGGGCGGGTTACGTGCCAGGCTGGGGCCGCCCGCCCGGAGCCGCCCCTATGCAGGTCCCGGGCAGCGCAGCAGTCCGCGCCGCGACCGCGGGACCGGTGTGGCATCCGGGCCCCGGCCCTGGCCTGCCAGGGTCCGTTGATGCAGAGCCGGAGAAAGAGCGGAAGAAACCTCTCCGCCTTCCCAACTCTGCAGAGAGCTCAACGTCAAAAACAACTCCCTGGATGATCTGGCAGGCGAAATATTCTACCGCGGGCATAATGTGCAAACCAGCACCTCAGAACGCCCACGGGGAGTCCCCAATTTGCCAAAGAAAGAATCCCAGTCCCGTGCCTCACCCTCTCCCTCCCTCTTCTCCTTTTCCCAGTAGGACAAAGTTTAAAATCGAACTTATTTATTAAATTTAAAAAAAAGACTCCATGAGGGCATGATCCCTTCCCTTCCATGTATTACCTACCCTCTCCCCAAGCTCCAGAGGCTTTAACCCTTTAACGTGGGGCCTTGAGGGAGCAGGAGATAGAAAAGGAGGATC
>PVKM010001571.1:0-75590 GCA_004027735.1 Carollia perspicillata
TGTCTTCGCCACTATCATATAAGATCTATCAGAGTAGAGACAGATGTCTTGTCCTGTTCTTTGCTGTACCTCCAGCTTGCAGGGCAGTGTCTAACTGTACTGAGTATAGGCCCTCAAAGATGAGATAATAGAAAGAAATAAGAAAGAGAAAAGGAGGGAAAGTAGAAAATAAGAAAAAAGACCCAGCAGATATCAGTGCAAGCTATAGGCCCCGCAGTTTTAGATGTATTAAAAGAGCCACTTGACCTCTCAGATTCCATTATTAGTCTATCCTCTCTGCCAATATAAAAATGCACTTGAGTTTTAAAAACCCACTTGTGCTTTGCTTGGAAAAGACTACTCTGCTGTGTGCAAAGTCATGATTAACACATCAATGCTTTTATTTTCTTTTATTGAGAGTTCATATCATGCTCCTAATTTTATGGTTTTCCTTACCCTAGTCAAATATTTCTTGAGTTTATAACATTCAGTGTTTTCTTATTCCTCTCTTTCTTATCCATTTATTTCTTTTTTAAAATCCCTATTTCCTTTTCTTATGATGAATGATGCTTCTTGAAATTAGATTCAATTTACTATGTTTGATATTTTTTCTACAATTTGAAATAAAACAGTCTTTTAAAATAAATTTCAATATGTTTCATCATGTTTTGGCCTTGTGGAAGTGATACAGGGTGCAGCCAAGAGGGGGTCCCAAATAGGGATTTGGAATGGGGTCCAGAACTCAAGATGTCCAGGATATATTAGAAAGCTATATAGGATGTCCTCACCACTTCCCCCCACAGGTGTGAGTTGGGGGAAGGGGCACATGGAGCAGGAACATGCAGAGCTGTTTTGTACAGCCACAGCTTTGCAGCTAACCTCTGTGGTGGTCATTTAACATATCTATAACCTTTAATTGGTTGCATAGGTATGTTAAATAGCTGTGGCCATGCCTTGAGCCAGGGGGATAGAAGTGACTTCCACCCAAGATGTAACTGGAGGGCAGCTTCCCCTGGTTACAGTGCCTGTGTGAGAGCTTGGAGAAGATTGGCTCCATGATATGGGGCATGCCTGCCCAGACTCAGTATGGCAGACAGAAAACTTGGAATAATATAGGAATTCTGACAGGTGTAACTGATAGTAGGAGGAGTCAGAAATGGGAGCGCAGAAGAGGATTGGTACAGGGATTTAAACCCATACTTGGCAGCCATGCTAAGGGAAAGGACTACGAAGTTTTGGCCAGCGTGGGGACCCCTGCAGCTTTGGTAGAAGAGGACCACAAGGCTTTGGGGTGCTCCCTTTGCCCACATGGCCCAGGAAGCAGGAGAGACTTTGCCTGGAAGAAGGGTGCAAGGACTTTTATTGGTGGGCCATGAGAAGGTGCCACATGGTTTTGGATTAACTGGAGATCATGGCGGCAACATGGCTGATGGTGCCAGGAGCCTGGGTCATGGACCTCTACTTTTCCTGAGATACGGTTCCCCAGTTTGGGGCAGAGGGAGGAGGAAGGACTGTGTGAGCCTGTGGGTATCCTCAAGGACTTTGAAATTTTAATGAAGATATTAGGTCACTACTTTAAGTCAATATAGCTTTAAATAAATATTTCCTTTCTTTCTCACAAATCTCTGGCATTGAGAGACATCTTTCCTCTGGCGGAGGACAATGCAAACCTAGTGGGAGGTCCTTTCAGTAATAGTATATTGTACCCCCCTTGGCCCTGTTCTGTAACAGAAGTAGAGTTCCTTTACATAAACTTTATGCATTTTCCAATAATTTAAGCCCCAAATATTTTACAATATTTCTACCATTGTCAGCTTATTTTTGACCAAATTGTTCTACTCCTCATGAGTCCTTCTTAAAATTGGTTATACTCTTATAGATTTAATTCAGCATCAGTGATATCTGTATTGCGGGGAAAAAGCAAATGACGCACATGTCTAGTAATAGTGCTAATAGTGATGTAAAATTTAAAAATTAAATAAATTAAAATAAATTGTTGCAACCATTGTTTGCAACTATGAGCTATGATAATTTAAAGAATATATTAATATGAGGAATTATAATATAGTGAAAATGTTATCATATATCAGTGAATAAGATCAAAATTACATTCACATTATAATAAAATTATATAAAATTAAATGTGAATTTAATGGAACTACACTTTTTAGTAAAAAGAGTTCATACACTGGAGTAAAGGAAATAGAGAACTCTTGCTTTCTTTAAATTTAAGTTTTCCATGATTTATAGTTACTAATGTAGGTGAAGGAAGAACATAAACAGAATAAAATTATCTCATGATAAAATAAGTAGACACATTGAAATAATATTTGTCATATGTTTCCCTTTTCATTTATTAAATCAATGAACATCTATTACTCAGTTGATTTGGAAGCACTTCAGGAGGTGTGAACACAATCTCTGATCTTCAGGAGCCTATAATCTTAAGGAGGACTTAAGAATACACACACAGATCATTTCATTATGAGGCAGCATGCAATGGATATTATATGTGAGATGCAAAACAGAAATGGTTTGACAATCAATGGGGTTGACAAAAGGCTTCAGATCAAAAAAAGAAATGTTTTGATTTTCTTTCTTTTCTTTGAGGGGAGAGACTTCAAGTTGATTTTTTAGCAATGAAAATAACCTCACTATGTAATGTTGGGAACTTTCCAATTGACTAGGGGTAATTTTATCATGATTGCAACAGCTTTTCTTATTAATCATTTGTTTGACAAGCAAATAATTTTGGTTAGATAAAAAAAAACATTTTTCCCCTATCAAAACAGCACTATTTGTAGTCTATATAGGTAACTCATTTCTGGCAGTAATATATACAAAAGTTGGCTGCTCTGTTAAGTTGTAGCAGCTTTTTAAAAAATCTTTTCTGTGGAATGTGGTCCTATGTGATGCTCCATCAAATAATTTTGGGAAGCACTACATGGGGGTGCAAAACAATCATTTTCTCTCCAGCTTCTAATTTCTTCCAGTCTGGCTAATAATCAAATGAATAGAGAGAGATTAACAGGAAAAAAGTACAACATTCATTTTTACAGATGTACATAACAGGTGACGTAACAATGAGACCCAGAGGCACATTGGGCAGTTGAGGTTTATTTGCTGTTATAGAGCTAAGGAGAATGTGGCCTGTGTGGTTTGGGACTTCAAAGAGCAGGAAGGCAATTCACATGGAGATGGAAAAGCAAATGTTTGGTAAATAGGTGTTTGCTGGGCCATCTTTAACAATGGGACAGAGAGGACTTCTAACAAACGTGCCTTGCTAGGTTCCTCCCTATCACATACCAGCTTATATTAAATTATAGTGATTTGTGATGTCTCCCCTCTGGGAGCAGGTCCTTTACTTCATTTCCTTTAGGAAGTGAGGGGGAGGATCCAAAGTTCTTTCTTAAAAACCTGCTTAAAATCGGTATATTTTGGGTGGTAAATGCTAGTTCCTTTCAACCACATATATACAGCCCTGTCTTGCTAGACTTCACCATACTTATTGAAAATTAAAGGTCCTGCAATCTCTATAATGGTATCAGTATTCTAATCTTACTTCACCACAAAATCCTTTGGGTTAATAGGCATCATGTATTAATAGCCCAAGTTTCACATATGAGTAGCAATACACGCATAGTGCAGTAGTTAAAACAAGGGCTCTGGGTAGAG
The DNA here is from genome assembly GCA_004027735.1 of Carollia perspicillata. NCBI lineage: Eukaryota > Metazoa > Chordata > Mammalia > Chiroptera > Phyllostomidae > Carollia > Carollia perspicillata. The sequence goes on from PVKM010001571.1 coordinate 3,655, forward strand.
ATTACTTGAACTGTGATTCCAACTTGACCTCTATTGTGACTTTGGGAGTGTTTTTTTTTCCCCTCTCAAAATGAGGATAATAGGATAGTAAGTAGTGTTGTGTGTGTAAGTACAAAATAAACAAGATATATATCTATAATACTTTGATCGATGCCTAACACTTGGTAAGTGATATAAAAGTGTTATCATTATTAGAGTAACCTTGTCTGGGTCCGTAGTGGTAATATCCTGAAAATGGCAAATATAAAGTGGAGTTGCATTCACTGGTATAAAAAAGTTCAAGCAGCTGCTTCCCTGGAAACTCTTGCACCTGGACAGAAGAGTGAGCTTCCATTTACAGTCATTGATTACCAACAGAGAAACTCAGGAAGGAGAGGGACATGACCAGGTGCAGGATGCATTGTCTGAGATGCCACTGGTACATCAAGCTGACATAAAGACCAGACTCCAGACTACATGATGTGGTAACCTGGTCTGAAACGCAGACAAGACTTAAAAATGAATTTCTGCCATTTCCTCTCTTGTACACACACCTCTCGTAGTGTCATAGTTTTAGGACTTGAAAGTTCGTGTCCCTCTTCCTGTTGCTCCTTTGGAAGACTGTATAAGTCCTTAATGCAGTATTTCTACACATGGACCTCCCAATTTATGTACTTCACCTATATAGGGTTATAGCCCTAATTTAAGATTCGATAAGGTCATGTAGGTCTTTGAGCATTATCATTTATTCTGTACTCAGTCACTGTCTTATAATGACATACTCCCATTGGTTAGAGTAGTTCACCACATTAGAGATTCTGCCATACCAGAGACATAATCGTAGAGCATGAGTTTATTGGAAGAGATGCACTGGGGACTCTGACACAGTTCATAATGAACCCTTGAGAATCCCTATTGTACAGAATGAGTCTAGCAAATACTATGTGATTATTAAATATGACTTAGTAGTTAAACCCCTATCATAAGCCTTTTGGGACAATTTTTATAGCATCTAGCACCCTGAACTTTTATCTGCCTCTGCTAATGTGGCATGATATAGTAGAGTTTTTGTTTTGTTACAAATCACAAAGAGGCAGATCAGGATATAGCCTTTAACACTCATATGTTTGACCTAACTATTATTCCTACTTTTATACCCAAAGTACTTTGTAATGTCTCACTAGACCTGAGTTTCATCATCTATAAAATAAGGATAATTATATCTTGTTCTTTGTCATGGAGTTACTATGAAGATCATATGGGGGATAAGAAAACAAAAGCAACTTGAAAATGTTCTCTGTATGTAAAGTAGAATTTCTTTTAATATAATCATTATAATTATTTTGTTAACAACAGGAACATTTAAGTTTTAAATTTTGTTGTTTAATACCTCTGCTGACATAAATCAAGTAAACTAAAAAGGCCAGAGAGAGCAGTGACCTCTCTCCCAAGGTCTTTATCAGTGATCACTAAATCAATAATTCATTCATCAATTGATAATGCTTCAAATAATTTGATAAAAATAATTAATCTTTTCTTTTTCATTTTTTAAAGATTTTATTTATTTATCTTTAGAGGGGAGAGAAATATCAATGTATGGTTGCCTCTCATGTGTCCCCCATCGGGGACCTGGCCCGCAACTCAGGCATGTGCCCTGACTGGGAATCGAACCACAATCATTTGGTTCGAAGGCCCGCGCTCAACCCACTGAGCTACGCTAGCCAGGGCTAATGAATGTTTTCTTTAGCTATGACCAAAGAAAATATAGCCAAGGTGTCCATTGTGTTTACTTTTTAGTATTTTTTCTAGAACATTGCCACCAAATCACTTGTGTGATGCACACATTGAGCATTACATGGGCCACACTTACAGATATAATTGCAACTCAATGATTTAAGTTTTGTTCACTTCCAAAATGACATTAATGTTATGACAGAACTTTGTCCCTTACGTTAGTTCTTCCATTACACATAGAATTACCAAAACAACTCTTAGAGGAACAAATAGTATTTCTGTAATTTTTCAGCTGGGTAACTCCTGACAGTCCCGTAGAAGCATGAAGAGAGTCAACTTTTGGAGATCTGCAGTATAAACCGAAGCATATCACTGCCCCAAGAGATAAGAAAACTTACACTGCTGAAATTGTGTCAAGTCATAGGCAATATCAGCAAGAAGCACACTGTCACTTTTTTATTGTAATTTTGTGTGATAACTTCTAAAGACATTCAGTGTATGTCATATTGAAAGACTGAAAATAATTTGTTAAGCTTTACTCAAAAGAGTCTGAGAGATTTTCCTCTACCCAATACCTTATTCTATCCAAAGGAAAAGTCATTGTTGGAAGCTTTGTTTAGAAATCAAATTATTCATTCTGAAATAATATTGAAATTTATAGCATAATAAGAGTATTCCCTGTAGAATTTTTCTCAGCAGAATACTGACAAGACTGCATTCCTGGCAACTCAGTGCAAATAAGTAATTCACTAGCAAGTTACAATATTCTTTCCCTAATTTAATTGTTGAGCTTCTAGCTAAGAAAGGCAGTACATACTATTATGCAAAAAGTCATTCTTAGAACAGAAGTTAAGTTCCATGAAAAAGTAGAAATACTAAGGACTTAAATATAAACAGAGTTAAAGTTAGTAAGTGACTGACAATGTAGCTAGTATATAATAACATACCTTTTTGAGTGCAAAAGCCACTACTTTCTGTTAACTAATCTATGTTTTTAAGATGGAGTAAAATACATGGAAAAGTAGTATCTGACTATAGCACCAAAACTACATTTTATTTATTTATTTTTTAAATATATTTTATTGATTATGCTATTACAGTTGCCCTATTCCCCCCTTTCACTCCCCTCCACCCTGCACACTCCCTCCCATCCACATTCGCCCAATTTAGCTCATGACCATGGGTCATACATAAAAGTTCTTTGGCTTCTACATTTCCTATACTATTCGTACCCTCCCCCTTTCTATTTTCTATCTACCCTCTATGCTACTTATTCTCTATACCTTTTCCTCCTCTCTCCCCTTCCCACTCCCCTGTTGCTAACCTTCCATGTGATCTCCATTTCTGTGTTTCTGTTCCTGTTCTAGTTGTTTGCTTTTGTTTTTGTTTTTGTTTTTGTTTTTTAGGTATGGTTGTTAATGATTGTGAGTTTGCTGTCATTTTACCATTCGCATTTTTCACCTTCTTTTTCTTAGATAAATCCTTTTAACATTTCATATAATAGGGGCTTGGTAATCATGAACTCCTTTAACTTGACCTCATCTGAGAAGCAATTTATCTGTCCTTCCATTCTAAATGAAAGCTTTGCTGGATAGAGCAATCTGGGGTGTAGGTCTTTGCCTTTCATGACTTGGAATACTTCTTTCCAGTCCCTTCTTGCCTGTAAGGTCCCTTTTGAGAAATCAGCTGATAATGTTATGGGTACTCCTTTGTAGATATCTATCTCCTTTTCTCTTGCTGCTTCTAGGATTCTCTCCTTAATTTTAATCTTGGGTAATGTAATTACGATGTGCCTTGGTGTGTTCCTGGTTGCGTCCAACTTCCTTGGGACTCTCTGAGCTTCCTGGACTTCCTGGAAGTCCATTTCCTTTGCCAGATTGGGGAAGTTCTCCTTCATTAGTTGTTCAAATAAGTTTTCCACTTGTTTCTCTTTCTCTTCTCCTTCTGGTACCCCTATAATTTGGGTGTTGAGACATTTAAAGATGTCCTGGAGGTTACTAAGCCTCTCCTCATGTTTTTGGATTCTTGTTTTTTCATTCTTTTCTGGTTGGATGTTTGTTTCTTCCTTCTGGTCCACACCATTGATTTGAGTCCCAGTTTCCTTCCCATCACTGTTGGTTCTCTGTACATTTTCCTTTATTTCACTTAGCATAGCCTTCACTTTTTCATCTAATTTGTGACCAAATTCAACCAATTCTGTGAGCATCCTGATTACCAGTGTTTTGAATTGTGCATCTGATAGTTTGGCTATCTCTTCATTGCTGAATTGTATTTTTTTCTGGAGCTTTGATCTGTTCTTTCATTTGGGCCATTCTTTTTGTCTTGATGTGCCTGTTATGTACTAGGGGTGGAGCCTTAGGTGTTCACCAGGTCGGGGTAACTCACCTCACAGTGTTGTTGTGCTGTTAGTTGGGGAGGGGCCCGAGAGGGAACAATGGTGCTTGCTCCTCTCTCTGCCAGATTTCAGTCACTTCCCTGCTACCCACAATCAAATGGGGCCCTTCTGGTGCAGATTCCTGGATAGGTTGTCTTGTGTATATTCTAGAACTCTGTGGGTTTCTCCAATGAACTCCCCTGTGAGGCTGGGAGTTTCTCCTGCTGCCTCAATCCTCACAGGTGTTTTCAATTGGTGGTTTGAGGCTATAGTTCCCCATTCTGGGGCTCTGGGTTGTGCAGTCCATCCTCCTCCCCAGTTATTTCTCCCAGTTTATATGTATGCAAATGTGAGACCATCTGGGCTACAATCCGCCACTTGGATCTGCCATCTGCTGCCTTGCCCCAAGTCCTCTTGGCCTGGCTGCCTATCTCTGACCCTCCTACCAGTCTGGGTGAATGTGTTTTCTTTAACTCCTTGGTTGTGGGACTTCCATACAGTTCAAGTTTCTGTCAGTTCTGGTTGGTTTTTGTTTCTAATTATTGTTGTCCTTCTTTTGATTGTGCAAGGAGGCACAGTGTATCTACCTCTGCCTCCATCTTGACCAGAAGTCTCCAAAACTGCATTTTAAAGTATATCTGACATCCCTAATATTTTATATCATGAGTATGTACAATTTTTGTAGCAGGATAAGGAAAATAGAATTTCTTTTTAAAAATTATGTCTTTTTGTGTGAACAAACTTCATTAATTTCCATACTGTTAATACTTTCTTCTAGTCATACTTTAGTCAGTGAATACTACACCTTAAATTTATATTCCTCTGTGTCAAAAATCCAAAGAAAAAATAATGTAAAACTGTCAAAAGGGAAATACTTGTGTGTCTCAGCAGTAAAGAAGAGCTGACTTAAATTTATACCTTGCTTGTGGTTGCCATTAAATATAAATATGAAAGATCTATCAGGTACAGGGGCACAGTGCATTCTAGTTAGCATAAACAGGAAGGATTTATTCCAGGGCTCTAAATGAATTCTAGAACTATTGGGATGACTAAAGTAATAGATTCTCGTCTAAGCTTCCAAAATTGACTAATGAAATCATGTCACAAGACTGGCCACTAAAGGAACTGTTGCCCTGTCCTATCGCAATCCCCCACTACAGCTACTTGGTATAGAACTTCTACCTCTGCTGTGAGCAGAGTCACCACCAGACACACTGGAAGTCCTGTCGAAGGAAGGAGGTATACACCATGACCGATGCTTTGTTTGTCTACCTTCTCTTTAAGAAGCAATAGCTCTGCACAACTGATATTATATAGATATTTGATTTTGCCATTTTGCAGTAACACCATATTCTGACAACTAGCAGCATCAAAAAGAATCACAGTACAACACTTTCATGGGTGTAATTTTGTGTGACAACCTATAGAGACATTCATATTGTATCACCTTTCAAAATGAAATAATGCATTAATCTAATCAAGAAAGCCAGAGTGTTCTCCCAACTCAATGCTTTATTCCATTTAAGAGAAAAAGTCTTTGTTTAAATGTTTGTTTTGTTGAAAATCAAATTATTTATTCCAACATAATATCTAAATTAATAGCATATTAAATGTATTGTAGATGTAAAAATATTTTTCCTTAATGAGTCAAACCACATTCTTATGATAACCATTTCTGAGCGCTGAATTTCTTGACGTTGCATGAAATAAGTTTATCCTTCTCCCACAAAACTGCTTTCCTAATATTTGAAAATATTTCCTATGTTTTCTACAATATTTTTATTCTCAAGTTTAATGTTCTTCTTTCATCTGTATAATATGATTTTCAGATTTGTTTATTTCTAATCACCATATTTTGGGCTTTCTCTAATTTGTAATAGTTGTCTTAAAAAGGAGACATTTAACATGGATTGCAATTATCCAAAAATGATTAGAAAAAGGAAGAAAAATACAGTGAGGTTATTACATTTCCTCATTCTAATTCTCTATGCTCATTAGCCAAATGCCCTTAATAGTACCATGGTACTACTTGTGTAATATCATAAATGTCTTTTACAGCCATCCTTGTTTAAAGTACTTTTCTTTTTTAAACTACAACAAAATAGCTTGTGTAGTTTCCTTAAATGCTTCTATCACTTCTATCCTATCTTTATCCAACTAGCCTTCCTAAACTCTTAACTAAAATTTTGTAGTTGCTCAGAGCTTTTTTTTTCTCTTTTCTGTTTATTCTGGCCTGTCTCCCAAAGTAATCTCATAATGGTAACTTCCATAACTTATTTACTGTGTAGTTCATATTTCTAAGATTTTCAAAGCTATATTTCAGACCAGACCTCAATTCTGGGCTCCAATTTTATATAGATCTTTAACCACAACCTGTCCAAACATAATACTATTATCTTCCACAAGAACACTTGCTATTCTAATTATTATTTTCTTCAGTAAATAGTACCACTATGCAACTTCTTCAACCAGAAACCCAGAAATGGTCCTCAATTCCTCCCACTTGATTCTAATGCTGAAATTATTATGTAATCTGCAGACTTCTATTTTCATTCTCCTTTAATTGCCCTCTGCTCCTCCTTAGCCAACTGTGACATCCCCCAGCGCATCTCTATGTATCGTTTCTCATCTGGCTCCAACCCTTTCTCAAGGAAACTCTCATAGCCATTATATTGTATTCTAATCAAATCTTTCATGCCTTGTGATTTTTCCCAGAAAAAGGAATAAATTCCTTTCTCTGGTCTATCAGTTCTTACAGGGGCTTATACATCCAATATCAGCTCAGTGTACTAGCTATGTTAGACTTCTTTCAATGCTCCAAATATATTCAGCCAATATATGTACTTTGGTTAACTGACTATCTCCTATTTACTACTTATATTTAAGTAGTATTTATCCATGAAACTTTCCTACTGTTCTGACAGGGTTAGTAGCATAGTTAGTTTTCAATGATAAATTCAAACTACTCTCATCCTACTGTGTATTCTCTATGGGATGCGGATCCCATGAGTGCTTTTATCAATAGAATGCAGAGAAAGGGACATTCTCGGTCTTCTGAGCACAAACACTAAAGACATCTAGCAACTTCTCCTTCCTCCCATGGAAGCCAGTGCCTTACTGTAAAGGAGCCCCAGAAACCATGTGGAAAGGTCCACATGGAGTAGACTCAGGGTCCCCAGTGGATAGCTGCAGCTCTGCTTCCATCTAATAGTCAGTAACAACTTGCCAGCCAAGTGAATGTATCATCCTGAAAGTGCATCCTGCAGCCCAGGTCCAGATGTTCCAGTCGATACCTTGCCATTGCCTAGCTGAACCCAAGTCGAGAACTTGTCAACACACTACAGAATGCTTTTCTTTTAACTGATTAAGCTTAATGGTAACTAAAAAAAATGTCATCATATACTCATCCATAAGTATTTCATATTGTATACTGTAAATTCCATTAATAAAGCAAAGATATTTCATATTTCATACTGTAAATTCCATTAATAAAGCAAGGATAATCCTTCATGTGACCACTATTCTTTCTTCATTATATAGCACCATGTCTGATACATAGCAGGCACTCAATAAATATTGATGTGAGTATCTGTATACATTGAAACATAAAATTTGTTTAGACTTCCCTATGCCTCAAAAATGCATGTCTTCTGAATGTCTCAATATGGGATTATATTTATCATTCTCTGGATTTTTTTTTTTTACTTATTTTATTGTTGTTCAAGTACATTTGTATGAATTTACCCCCCACCACTACCCTCCACCCCAGCCATCCCCACCTCCCTCCCCTGATTCTACCCCTCCTTGGTTTTGTCCATGTGTCCTTTACAGTTGTTCCTGAAAACCCTTCCTCCCTTTTCCCCCATTATCCCCTTCCACCTCCCCTTTGGCTACTGTCAGATTGTTCTTAATTTCAATGTCCCTGGTTATATTTTGCTTGATTGTTTGTTTTGTTGAGTAGTTTCCACTTAAAGTGAGATCATATGGTATTTGTCTTTTACCACCTGGCTTATTTCACTTAGCATAATGCTCTCCAGTTCCATTCATTCTATGGATTTTTTTTTGTAACTTAGAAATACATGTATTGTGACTGTAAATGTGTTGATTTTCTTGATGTGGATTATTTTAAGAGCAGTCTCACTGAAAAACATGGCATCTTCATTGGAACTTTTAAAGTACTGTCCTGTGATGTTTATTTTGTATGAGAAAAATATTATATGCAAGCCCTTAAAATGTTTCCTGTATTGCTCATTAAAATGTACAGTACTGAAACATTCCAACAGTAAGGCATATAGACATAGTAGATAGAAATAAGGGAGTTCAGCAATTTAGAATTGAGAAGATATCTACATTATTTCTAGGAGGTCCATAAACACCCCCACTGAAATAATGTAAACAAATTTCATGTTCAAGTGATGCATTTAAGTGTTTAACATAAAAGATAAAAAATGCTCTTACTTTATTTGGGAATAATACAATAAATATAACGAATAGTTATCAAATGACAGCTTAAATGCAAGCTGTTGAGATTATATGCAAGGTCAAAACCACATGAAGAAAATGATAGGACTAAACTGGGGTTGTAGGGAGGAAGTGAAGTGTACTTCACAACATCCAAAACAGATGTGTTACATATATGCTATGGAATACTACCATTTGCAACAACATGAATGGACCTGGAGGATATTATGCTAAGTGAAATAAGTTGGTATGAAAAAGCTGAGAAACAAATGCTTTCACTTACATGTAGCATATAGAACTGAAATTCACAGACACAGATAACAGTATGATGGTCACCAGAGGGAAGTGGGGAGAGGGAGCGGTCAAGGGTAAAGAGGGCCAAATATATGGTGATGGAAGATGGTTTCATTTTGGGTGGTGGGCACACAGTGTAATTACATGTCATGTACCATAGAAATGTACACTCAAAACCTATATGGTCTTATTAACTGATGTCACACCAATATATTTAAGAAAAAAGAAAAAAGAAAGTAACTAGCCAAATGATGGAACAACTATATATTTCTTTATGTGTGTATGTAATTTTAAGTAAAATAGATTACTTTATATAAAAATTTTATACATATTTGAAATATTTATATAATACTAATTCAAAACTAAACTTTAGAAAAATGTTTATAAAGCACATTCTAAGAAAAATGTTCATAAAATATTTATAAAGCACATTCTAAAAAAAGTCCTTGTTAAGCCAGAGACTTGTGAACATATATACAATTTATTGTTTTTCATGAAATCTTAAAAGTAAGCTATTGGCAAATAGCTTGTAGAAGCAACTACACTATAAAGATTTAGACATATAAGTTTGTAATTTTCCAAAAATAACATAGTTGTACCTATATTTTGATTGTAATGTTTTATTTCATTCCAGACATTCATTTTCACAGAGAATGAGAATTCATTTCATGCATATGTTTTCTGAGTTCCCATAGTTTTATGTCAAAGTTTGAGAAGATTGCTTTTTGATATTTAGGGAAGAATTCATCTAGACAAGCCGTATGAAAGTAATCCCCATGATATGGTGAAACTGACAATCTAAAATGAATTTTTCCAGGAAAATAATTTTTAAGATTCAGGTTTGGACTTTTTCATCTGCAAAAGGAGACTATTGAGTGAGCTTAATTTGGTTGTGTTAAATCCTTTTACAAAATTCCTCTAGATGTTTTTTATTATTATTGTTCAATTTCAGTTGTCCCCATTTCCCCCCATTACTCTCCCCAACTCTACTCACCCACACTCCCACACTGAATCCCCCCCCACTATTGTCTTTGTCCATGGGTCCTTTATACATGTTTCTTGATGACCCTCCCTGTTATGTCTTTTAGATATTTCATAATTCAATAAGTTTGTAGGGCAGTTTTAGGGTAACCTCAATGACACATTTATCTGAATCATTACATAGAGAAAGATTTATAGTTCTTGAGTCTGAAGAGAATTAAAGCAATTTAAAGTGTTGTCAAATCAAAAGAAGTTAAAAAATAAAATGCCAATAGTGTGAAGAATTTCATTCTTCATATATGAATACAAATATGCTACAATTTCTCCTTTTGAGAGCCATATCATTTCATCAGAACTACCAGCCGAAACTACTAAGATAAAAAAAATCTTATCTTTCAACTCAAAACTTAACTACTTACATGCAACTGTTGTGTGTTTTAGATGTACAATCAATGATAATTGTCCATGATCAAGGGGAAAAAACACAAAACATATAATCAAACTCAATCTTTAGCTGGGGTTCAAATTAAATGCTCAGGCCTGGAATTCAATCTTGTTCTATGGGTTGTAGGTTTGAGGCTACCATTTGAATTTCTAAATAATAAATCAGTTTATTATGGTAGTCCTATCTGCCTCACATGGAAAATAGAAGAATACAATGAGATAATAGATTTGAAAATGGACACGTACAATACAATTGAGTGGCAATAAGTAGCCGTCCCAGCTTGGGGGATGGCCCGCCCTCTTGTATTGCATGACATCGCTCTGTCTCAGCCTCTGTGATCTGGCCCCACCGGCTTCCATCATCACCTACACTACCAGACACCAGGCTCCTTGCACATTTTGTTCTTCACTGAACATTTTATTTTGACTTTTCTTTTGTCCTCCCTGTACTGTGCTATGCATATCTCTTCACCCCTCTCTACTTAATTTTGTTTTATTCATCTTTAGATTTCAACTCTGGCACCCCTTCCTCAGAGAAGCTTCCCCAAATTATATATAGCACCTTCTACACCACCACCACCACCGTTTCCAGTCACACATTGTCAAAGAACTTAATCAAGTTCTCTTAGTCCTTAGTCTCTCAAGGCTTTAATCAAGGCCTGCTTCATAAATCCTATGACCATTATACTTTTCCGAGTTTTAACTTCACATTTATTTAAAATTTGATTGGTTTAGCCAACTTTATGGGAGTAGGGATCATATCGGTGTTTGTTGATTATGACATCCTGAAAGCTTAATATAGCAACAGGTACAAATTAAATATTTAGCAAATAATGTTTTAGACGAGTTGGATAGCTAAGAATACAGATTTCAACATATGCATTTTGGGGAGGGACTTTAGTTTAAACATGAGGTACATTCATGACCACGCTATTTAATACCATATCACATCCACTCCCAGTCCTTCATATTACCCTTCCTTTCATTATTTTTCTCTATAAACTTAATTTCATTTGACATATTATATATACCAATACCACTTACATAAAAGGAACAAATAATAAGTGATCAAGATATAAAGATTTGGCTGGTGTATTTAAAGACATCTCAATGTTATTCCTTCTTAATGTATATTAAAGTCTGATGTAAAATTTGTTCTTACATCCTTTTGATCCTGGAGCTGAGAAAAGGTGTTAAAGAGGATAAAGAAGTGGTGAAGTTTTATCACTAAATAGTGGTTGTAAATCTGGACTCTGGGTGCATAATTCCTACATTCAAATCCTGACTTCAACACATAGAGGCTGTGTGGCCTCAAACAGATTACTTAATCTCTTTCAGCCCTAATTTTTTTCAACTGTAAAATTGGCAGATCACAATAATAGTTTTCAACCAGGATTGTTCTGAAGATAAGAGATAAGACAATTAAAATGTTTAGCATGGTGTTTAGTATATAGCAAGTACTCAATAAATATTAATGTTACTGTTACCAAAATGATGGTTTCAGAACCAGAAAGCACTTCCAAAAACATGAGAAAATATAGGTATTGATGCAGTTGTTTTGAAGGCTTTTTGATATCAAAGAAATAGTATAACTCTATCCACCCTTGACTGTCACTTCTGGTACGACTGCAGTGGACACACATTATTTTGTAGTATGTGCAAATGCCTTATGATGCACTGGGGCTGAAAGATAGTCATCTAAAAGACACCTAGTTTCTTCTTCTAAAGACTTTATAGGCAAAACGATAATCTCAGGCAATACATGAAACACGTGCTGAGATTCCTAATAAAATAATTGTTATAATACAGGAGGCAAAGAGCTTGTTTATTGCTGCACTGGTTTCTGAAAATTTCAGGAAATTTCCATATAGAGGGTTGAATTTTTACTTGAACTTGTACAGAGGGTTAGGAGAAAACTGAAGAGCCTAATTTCTATCAGTTTCTAAATATGTGGCATTCTTGCCCTCCCCATGACATAAAAAAATCAGAAAAAATAAACTTTATTGAAGAATATGATAAACAGCTCATGCACAAGAAATTTTGATTTTACAAGTTCTATTTGTATACAAGTGAAATAAATATTCTCATGCAAGCTAAAATTTACTACTCACAATCTCACAGTCAAATTTATTAGAATTCCTGGATGAAAACTCATTTTCATGTAGAAAAATATGCTTTTTAAATATCTCTTTTCAACTTTAAAACATATACCTATGTATATACATATATATACTAGAAAAAAACTAATACTTTATTCATGTTTTTGATATTTATATTTTGATATAAATATCTGATATCAAATATCAAATATTTGATATCAGATATAAATGTCTGATATCAAATATCAAATATCAAATATTTGATATTTGATATTTTGATAAAGGTTCCCAAATGGGAACCTTTAAAGATTTGGTGATGGAAGGTTGCCAAAGGAGAACTCAACCAGTGAAAGATGGGGAGGTGGTAGATAGATGCACCTGCTTCCTCCTTCACATTAACTGGTATTCCACACTTCCATCCAGAACTACCCAGCAGGACTGGCTTCCAGCTGCCCACCGTGGTCACTTGGTTGATGATGCAGCCTTTATTGGCTCTTTTCCTTTCCCTGCCTCACTTGGCCACACGCCTACTGATTTTGCAGGGTCCTCTACCCAACTGACTTCTTACTTTGAAGCTCTTCACTTCAGGTTCTAGAGGTATCTAAACTAAGATGGAAACTTATTTTTATTCAGGATCTGAGTACAATAAAATATTATCTTGAGAAAAATAGAAACTTCATCTCTCAGTGATGTAAAGTCCAGTTTTACTCTACATCAGCAGTGTAGAGAAATCCCAAACTGAAATAATATTTTTAAAATATTGACACTGACTTTTATTTGTTACAGGAAAGTGATTCACATAGAACACCTACAAAAAGCAAATTTAAAATTTCTGAGGGGAGTAACTTTAATGATATGCCTTGTAAGAATATCATGGGAATGGAAAATAAAGTATGTCTAAAATGAGCTTATAATTAAACATTATTAAACAGAGAAACCAACCACCATAAGTGAGTAAAAATAAGATGTAACAAATAGAATTGGCACGTGCAAAAAGTTAGCAAACAAGCAACATAAATAAAATGATAAAATAAGCATATTTCAACAATTAAATAAGGAATTTTTTTAAAAAATGAAAGGGAAGAATATTATGAAGAAATGATGAGGTTTGAAAAAGAGCTAGAAAATACTTTAATAAATGAAAAGAAGAAGATTTCTTTTTAATGTATACTGGAAATGTAAATCAGCAAGTAAATACACAAATTAATGAACCTGAAGATGTGTGTCAGAAAATTGTGTATGTAAATTGCAGCACTGAGTGGCAAATGGTCTGGGACCAAAAGACATATAGAAAGACTTGAGATACCTAGATACATACTTCAATACATACTAAAAACACAAGTTCAATCTATAATACTTTTCTGGCAGCATTTTCAAAATGTATTGTTGAGAAAAGCAAAAAGCAAGTAAGTAAATATAACATAATTTTTGTAAAAGAAATAGCACCAAAGTAAAAAAAAAAACTGTGCATGCATGTTCATGCACATGAGTCATATGTGATCAAGGAAGCTATTAAACAATGCACCTTGCCTGTTAAAGGAGCTGGAGTCCATAAGAATGGAAGGAGGGTAAGAGCAGTAAGGCAAAAAATAATAAAGCAGTTGTAATTTAAAAAGTGAAATTGTTTTAAATGTCCAAGATGATCCCATTTATGAAAAATTATAAATGTGTGTTCATTACATACATAGAGGAATGCGTGGAAGGATGACCATCAAAATTACAGTTATCTCTAGGTAAGGTTATGTGATTTATACTTTCCTTCTTAAAAGTGATGTATAGCCCTGGCTGGCATAGCTCAGTGGATTGAGCTCAGGCCTGCAAACCAAACGATCGCGGTTTGATACCCAGTCAGGGCACATGCCTAGGTTTCAGGCCATTTCCCAGCAGGGGACTCACGAGAGGCAACCATACATTGATATTTCTCTCCCTCTCTCCTTTCCTTCCCCTCTAAAGATAAATAAATAAAATCTTTTTTAAAAAGTGATGTATAGAGTTTTTTCTTTAAAGGGACATATTCTTTTTTATGTAGTCAAGGACAAAAGCTATTTTCAGTGTTGAAAAATAATTGTTTTGAGCTCATCATTTTCCTGTCTTTATCCATTCCAAAACCATGGAATTTTAATGTGGAGAGGAAAAAAAGACAGAGGACATATTTCTTTGTTCAGGTTTGTTGTCATCGTGCACATGCAGTAACTTCCATTTTAATAGTTCAGTGTCTTCTCACTTCTTATTTACCAGCAACTATGGTAGCACTGAGACTGAACATCAGTGCACATTGGGCTTACTGCTCTAGCTGGTTTGGATACAGTCTTGGGCAAATGAAAAGAAGGAGAGACGTGATCATGACTACCTATTCTATTATTCATAAAATAATATAAAAATGTATTATTTTATATTTAGAGTTATTCTAAATTTTAGAACCAAATATACTTCTTTGTTATTTTCAGTAATTAGGAACACTCAATATTAAGTAAGTACTATCTATTAATTATATTTTAAATATTTTAGTATCAATTATTTATTTATTAATTTATCCAATGAAGACATTATTTTTATGTATATTTTATAATTATGCTATTATAGTTGTCCTGATTTTTCTCCCTGTCCCCCTCTACAACCAGCACCCCCACTCCCTCAGAAGTCCCTCAACATTGTTCATGTCCATACGTAAAAATTCTTTGGCTATTCCATTTCCTATTTGTACTTCTTAATCCCTTCACCTCTTCACCTATTCCCCCCACATCCCCTTCCCATCTGGCAAGCATCAGAACACTCTCCTTATCCATGATTCTGCCTCTGTTATTCTTGTTTGCTTGTTTGCCATTTTATCGTTCATAGTTTTGATCTTCTTTTTCTTAAATAAGTCCCTTTAACATTTCATTTAATAATGGTTTGGTGATGATGAACTTCTTCAGTGTTTTCTTGTCAGGGAAGCTTTTTATCTGCCATTCCATTCTAAATAGCATTTCTGGGTAGAGCAATCTTGGCTGTAGCTACCTGCTTTTCATGAATTTGACTATGTCTTGCCAGTTCCTTCTAGCCCGCAAGTTTTCTTTTGAGAAATCAGTTAACAGTCTTATGGGAACTCCCCTGTAGGTAACTCTCTGCTTTTCTCTTGCTGCTTTTAAAATTCTCCCTTTATCTTAAATCTTTGGCATTTTCATTATGATGTATCTTGCAGTTGGCTTCTTTGCATCTATCTTGTTTGTGATTCTCTGTGCTTCCTGGACTTGCATGTCTATTTCCATCACAAAATTAGAATTTTTTTCTTTCATTATTTTTCCAAATAGATTTCCAATTTTTTGCTCATTCTCTTCTCTTTCTGGCACCCCTACAATGAGGATGTTGGACCTCTTGAAGTTGTCCCAGAGACTATTTATACTATCCTCATTATTTTCATTATTTTTTCTTTGTATGTTCTGATTGGTTGTTTTTTGCTTTCTTATGTTCCAAATTCTTTATTTGATTCTCAGCTACATCCACTCTACTGTTTTCCTGTAAATTGTTATTTACTTTAATTAGTGTATACTTCGATTATGACTGGAATTGTTTATGCTACTGAGGTCCTCACTAAGTTCCTTGAGCATTCTTAACCAGTGTTTTGAAGTCCATATCTGATAGACTGCTTATCATCAGATGCAAAGTTCATTTAATTTAGCTTTTTCTCTGGAGTTTTGATCTGTTCTTTCATTTGGACCACGTTTTTTTGTCTTCTCATTTTGAGAGCCTCTGTGTGTTTGTTTCTATGTATTAGGTAGGGCTGCTTTGACTCCCTGTCTTGGTAGTGTGGCTTAATGAAGTAGCTATCCTGTAAGGTCCAGTGGCACAGCCTCCTTTTTTACCCAAGCTAAATACTCAGGGTGCATCCTTTGTGTGTGCTGATTACATCGTTTTCTTGTAGTTGGGCCTTGGTTGCTGTTGACATGTCAATGGGAGGGATTTACCAAGGCCAGTCAGCTATAAAGACTGGTTGTGACTACTGACTACCAGCCTCTGAACTTCGTGAAGGACCAGCTATGCAGGGACAGGGTGGTCGTGCTCTCATGTGCTGTGTTCCTGTCCACTTGTAGCACTGGCCTTGGGGTTTCCCACGTGCTACAGGCCAAGGTCAGCCCCTAGTTGTGTTTTGCCCAGGATCACCCTGCTTCAGCTATAAGCAATCTGCAAAGGCTGCTACTTGTTCTGGGCTTGGAGATTCCCAGGCAAAGTCAAGCTGTGAATCAAGGTTGATGGTTGCTAGTGCCGGGCCTGGGGCTCACTGAGGCCAACTGTTGCTTGTTTAGGAGGATTTAAGAAGTTGTGAAGCATGAGCCAAGACAAGCCATTCATATGGAAAAGCACCTTGGAGGACCTGTCATTTGGGTGGGGCAGAGTATCTGTGGATCTCCAAGGTGGATCAAATAGTATTAGCCAGGCTGATGGACTCTCAGATATGGCACCAGCTTGCCAGCTCTGTAGCTCTGTCAGGGGAAGATTTGGAAAAGGGACAATGGCCCCTGCTCTTCTTGATGCCAGACATTTCAGTCTTTTCCAGTATACTACTGGTGCCTTTCAAACTTCTACCTAGGTGCTGGAGCTCAGAAGGAGTGAGTCTGATGTGGTGTGTGGATTCTTTAAGAGGAACTGCTTGGGGCTCCAGAAGTTTCTTCTACCAACTCAATCCCCACTGGTGTTTGCAGCCAGAAGTTGTGGAGACTTATCTTCCTGGCACCAGAACCCAGCACTGGGGACCCTGTGTGGGTCTTGGACTTCTTGCTCCCAAGATGTTCCTCCCAAGTTTTTATCCAGTGTATGTGTGTGTGGGACCAGCCCATTCCACATCTGTGCCCCTCCTAGTTGTCTTTCAGGGTGTGGTTCCTTTAACTCTGTAATTGTCAGACTTCCATTCAACTCAGTTTCTCATGGTTCTGAGTGATAGTTGCTCCATATTTTAGATATGGTTTTGATGTAGTTGTGAAGACAAATTGTTAAAGCAAATTTTGAAATACCATATATTCAACTAAGAATATTGAAATTGTCATTTTTAGAAATAACAGCTGAAGAATCAGTATTCTGAAAACAAACCTAACTATCTTCAAAGACGAGAAAATTTCTGTGTTTATTTTAATTAGAATCATATTTTACTTAGAATCCAATAAAGTAGTCAGACTTTAGACAACAATCAATTCTAGTTCATTGGAGACAGTGCTTTTGTTAACCATCTCTCTCTCTCTCTCTTTCTTTACTTCAACATTATCAGAATTGTTATATGTGAAAATAACATCTAAATTTCTAAATTAGATGTACATGTCATCTTAGTTCCTTCATAAAACTACAAACCCTGAAGCCCACCCTAACATACATGTGCATAAACATATATAATTTTCTTCAAATGTAATAGAAAATTGATATAAAAAGCATTGCTTTTTAAAGCAACCAGCAAAGTTTTAAAGGGGATGAGCATTAGAATTTAAAAGTCAAGATCTTGCTGTGTGTGTGTATTTTAAGGGAGCTTTCTTGTTGCTTTTTTCCGTGGATTTTTTACAAAAGTATTGTGCCTGAAACCATGTAGGAGGAACAAGAGAACACCTCACTCATTTCCATGTATGTACATTAGCTCTTTTGCTCCTTCAATGTTAGAATGAGAACTATATCTTTTAGGCAGTTGTGGGTGTCATTATTTGGATTTAAATTTCCAAGTTATACCTTTAGTGTTATTGCAAATGAATCTGCATTTAATATTTTAATATGATTAAGAATGATAATTAGTCACAGCTGGATAAAAAAAGATACCAGCTAGAGTTCTACTTCATTAACAGGATGCCGATAGTACTTACAAGATTCTCTATAATCACATGCTCCTACTGTTCATATTAATATCTATTTAATTAATGCTTTTATTTTAGTGTATGACTTTGACTCAACTTTCAGACCATGAGCCAAACACATCTAGCAGCAGCAGATGGCAGAGCTAGTTTGATCAAAAGAAACTTTGTGCAATTACACATTTTACAAACTTACTTTTTTCATGATAAATAATTTTCATGTAAGTGTAGTTTCACAAGTTACATGGATGGAAGAAACAATGCAAAACAGACCATATCCTAGAAAATTTGGAATTCTTTGTAGCTTTTGCTAATCATTTGCTTCTATCATTTCAATTATATTCTTCTATCAGTATTGTATTTGTGTACTATAAATGGAAACTTTGATTTTCTTCTTCATATTTCAAGTCTGTTAAATAACTCCAGTTACTTAATTTCAATTCCCTGGTGGAAGAATAAGTGGAAGCTATGCTAACTTCTTCCCAGGACCAAACTGGAGTTACAACTAAATTAAAGAAAAATCATCTTGAATAACCAACTGAACACTAGCTGGAGAGAAGCCAAACAATCAAGGACAAACGAAAGAAACCACTTCACCACAATGTGACTGCTAGAGAGTGCAGAGGCACAAGAAGGCTGGCTGGGCTCCCAAGGGTGGCAGCTGAAGTCGTGGAGGGACATTTCAGCAGCCAGTGGGTTCCCCCCGAGAAGTGTGGAGAAGAAGAGAGTACTGCAGAAGAAGAACTAAAGGAAATGGAAGTGAGCAATTTATGAGATATAGAGTTTAGAGTAATGATTGTAAGGATACTCAACAGCATGAAAAAAGGCATAGAAACAATAGAAAAAGGACCAGTCAGAAATGAAATATCTGAAATAAATAATACACTCAAAGCAATGGACAGACAGTAGGATAGATAAAGCAGAGAATTGAATCAGTGATTTGGAAGAAAAGTAGAAAAAAACACCCAGGCAGAGCAGCAAAAAGAAAAAAAAAGTAATTTAAAAAATGAAGAGAGATTAAAAGCTTGAGCAAGGGATCAAGAACATAGTTGAAGAAATTATGACAAAAAAACTACCCTAAACTGGTGAAGGAAAAAGACAGACAAGTTCAGGAAATTCAGGGAGTCCCATACAAATCGGATCCAAAGAGGACCACACCAAGACACATCATAATTAAAATGGAAAAGTCTAAAGACAAGGAGAGAGTCCTAAAATCCACCAGAGAAAAGTAGTTACCTACAAAGGATTCCAATTAGACTGTCATTTGATCTCAACAAAAACACTTCAGGCCAGAAGGGGATGGCAGGAATTATTCAAGGTGATGAAAATCAAGGACTTAAACAACCAAGGCTACTTTACCCAGCAAGGCAATCATTTAAAATTGAAGGAGAATTAAAGAGCTTGTCAGACAATAAAAAGCTAAAGGAGTTTGTTAACACCAAACTAGTACTGCAACAAATGTTAAAGGCCTTGCTTTAAGAAGAAGAAAAACAACAGAGGAAAATATTTAAAAATAAAATGGTACTAAATATAGATCTATCAATAATCACCTTAAATGTAAATGGCTTAAATGTTCCAAACAAAAGATGTAGATAGGGTAGCTGATAAGAAACAAATCCCATATATATGTTGCCTTTAGGAGACTCACCTCAGATCGAAAGCTACATGCAGACTAAAAGTAAAGGGATGGAAAAAGATATTTCATACAAACGGAAAGAAAAAAAGCTGGCATAGCAATACTTATACCCAACAAAATAGACTTTAAAACCAAGGCTATAGTAAGAGACATAGAAGGATACAACATAATGATAAAGGGAACAATTCAACAAGGGAATATACCCCTAGTAAACATGTATGCACACAACATAGGGGCACCTAAATATGTAAAGCAAATCTTCATGGACATGAAGGTAGACATCAACAGAAATATAGTCATAGTCAGGGATTCTAACATCCCATTAACTTCAATGGATAGATCTTCCAGACAGAAAATCAATAAGGAGACAGTGGCCTTAAATGACACACTAGATCAAAAAATAGATTTAATTGATATCTCCAGAGCATTTCACCCCAAAGCAGCAGAATATATATACTTTTCAAGTGCACTTGGAACATTTTCTAGAATAGGCCACAATGTTAGGACATAAAACAAGTCTCAATAAATTTAAGAAGTTTACGATTATATCAAGTGTCTTCTCTGACCACAATGCTGTGAAACTAGAAATTGATCACAAGTACAAAACTGAAAAATATTTTACCTCTATATATCAATAAGGAACAATTTAAATATTTGATGAAAAATAACCATTACTTTTAAAAACATTATCAAACTATGAAGCAATTAGGGAAAATCTCTACACTAAGATATATAGATATTTTATATATAAAATATAAATATAAATACAAATGTGTGTGTGTGTGTGTGTGTGTGTGTGTGTGTGTGTGTGAAATCAGCAGTCCCAAACCTTTTTGCACTGGGGATCAGTTTCATGGAAGACAACTTTTCCATGAATGGCAGGGGCGGGGGCAACAGGGGATGATTTCTGGATGACTCAAGTACATTGCGTTCAAGCTCACCTCCTGCTGTGTGGCTGGTTCCTAACAGGCCCAGACAAGTACCAGTCAGCAACCCAGATTGTGGACGCCTGATATGTATGGCTATGTAAAGGACATGCAATTGGTAAAATAATTTTTAGAATATTAGGACATTTTTACTGTCTGAACTTAAGACTTACCATAAAGTTAGGAAAATTGAGACAGTTTGGTATTTGCATTATACAAGGGGGACCTCCTGAAAAAAGGAATTTATTTACAAAAAAAGTGTGTATTTATTCTTATATGTTCAAAACTTAGTCATCTTCAAAGTACTCTCCATTTGATGCGATACACCTATCAAGACTTTTTTTTCACTGCTCAAAATAGTTTCTGAACTTGTTGATTTCGTGCTCTTTAGTACTTCTGCCCATTTTTTGTTTCACCTCTTCTACATAGGCAAAATGTTTCCTTTTGAGGACTTTTTCCATCCAGAGAAATTGAAAAATGTTCATAGGGGTGAGATCAGGTGAATAGGGAGGGTGGGATACCAGGGTCATGCCATTTTTTGTCAAAAACTACCAAATGCTTAGCATGGCATGAGCAGGTGTGCTTGTAAATCATGCATTGTGAAGTGGGCAGATGCACTCAAAAAGTCTCCAAAATAATTTACTAAAACTGAATGCAGCCTCTCATCACAACACCAGCTGGTACACTGATACAAATGGGTTCCTAGAACACTCACCTAGCAGGAGAAGCCTGATAACAAAACGTCTACCCTCTTGATGATAATTCCAGTTTGGGGACCACCTCTCCTAAACAGATAGGTAGATCAATGAACCTGAACAGTGAATTCAGTAAAAGACTCAACTTTCAAGGTAAATTGATTTTCAGAATAATGCCAAAGCAATGTTTATAAAAAGGATGATCTTCTAAGTCACAGGTGGCACACACAAGACCCACAGGCCAAATCCAGTCCTCCACCTTGTTTTATCTGGCCTGGCACTTTGTTTCTACCCAGTGGCAGCACTGAGCTCTCACTTAACTGTTAAGGAGTAGTTACATTTACACAGTCCTAAAATTACATTCGGTCCTTTGAAGGCAACCGTGAGGCTGATGTCGCCCCTAGTGAAAATGAGTTTGACAAAGTAATTGGTGCTTGAATAACAGATTCATAAGAATATGTATGTGGAAGAATGATGAACCTTGACCTCCACCACCTCTCAACAAACATTTTAAACTTCAGTAGAAAACATAATTTTAACACCTGGAGTAAGCAAAGTCTTCTTAGAAAGATTCCACAAAAGATAAACAATGATAAAATAGAATTCATAATAATAAACTTCTATCAAAAGACATTATGAAAAAGTATAAAGAAGCCCAATAATTAATGGAATATTCACAACAGATATATTTGACAAAGAATTCTAATCCAGAATATACAAATTACTCATATAAAAAGTATATTTTAATTATAGAAGTAATTTATATTATTTGACTTAAGCCAAACAATCCTAAGTATTCAAAGTAAAGAATAAAATACACACAATTTTTTCAGATTTTTCTCCTTAAAACTTACTAGTTCAATAATCTGATTAGGAACATGGTATAATTTTTATTTATATACAGTCTGTGAGCTGTTTTATTCACTATATAGATGTATGACTATCTAGATGTCAAAATTATCTCATATTTTCAATCTTTGCTTTTCTTTAGCTGATATAAAATTTCTAAGTTATTACACAGTACTTACATATTACTTTAACAAATACACTAAAATCCCATTAAGTAAATAAAGAGTAATATACATATATTTAGTTTGCCTAAATTTTGACTATTATACATAATATTGCTCATAACAATGTCTAAGTATAAATCTTTTTTTTTATTCCAATCTTAGGACAGATTTCAAGGCATGGAGTTACTGCAAACAAAGCTTTCACTCTCTGATACCAAATTGCTTCTCAAAATACCTATTCCAAGTTGCATTATCCTAGCATATTTCAGAGTAATTGAACTTTAATTATTGAAATATTATAAATAGAACAATAACATACTTCCATTTATAATTTAGGAGAGAGAAATGAGAGTGGAGACAGTCAGTATAGTTAGGAATTGATTACATTAGACAACACAGGAAATGATGTGAATATATGCAACAACTGTGCAGCTCCTGGCATGCATTTGTTTATTTCTACAATTACTCAATAAATATTTATTGGTCACGCACTCTGTTCTATGCAATATGTTAGATGTAGAAATGATTTAAAGCTCAAACATTATATTCCAGCATTAAAAACAAAGACAGGATGGGCTTACATTTGAGATTTAGGAATGACTGATGGCATGAGATCCAATTTTCTGGTTTGATGACTAAGTGCATAGTAAGGTTCTACATTAACCACATTTCTTGCTTTTTCTCTGAATCTTTACACTCATCGTTTCACCTGAATGACTCTTAACTCTTCCTTCAAGTATTAGTGTAAAAACTATTTCCTTCAGCAAGGCTTTACGATTCATTTCAATGTAAGATGCATATTTGACTACTCTTTTGCCTCCTAATCGCAGACAGTGTCTCCAGTATAACACCTTCGGCAGAAGCCAACTGCGAGTCAACAGGAGAGTTGCCAACTTGAGCAGACATGAACACATTTGCCATGCACAAGGCTAATAGTTCTTTCTGGAGAAACATTTTCCCCCAGAGCCATTTCTTCTATTTCAAGCTCCAACTCAAGATTAGCACATTTCGAACCACAAGTTTCAGGGACTGAAAAGCAGGCTAAGTGGCCGCAGCCATGATGGATCCACTCGAGTCGCCAATGGTGTAGAGTCGGGGGGCCTCGGGCTTGTCTGCGGCATTTGGGACAGGGCAAAAAACGTGTTTTATTGTCACAATAAAAATAAGAGTGGGATGGAAAAAAAAAAAGATTAGCACATTTCCATACTGAGCTATTCTTATCATCCCTTGTCTTTCTCCAAGGCAACACACTCTAGGTAGCCTAGCCTTTTGAAAGAAGGATAATATTATACATTTGAATTTATTGTGGATCATGAAAAGAGAGAAATGGCGCACAAATTCCATCTTGTATTGGCTCATGCATCATTTGCCATGAAGTTTATTCAGAGAAACACAATTACAGCTTTTACACTTCATTTCAAAGTGTTTTCAACAACATAAAATATGGAGGTTTAGAACTGGCGGTATTTGGAAAGAATGAAACCTTAAATGTGTAGTTTTGAAAGTTTATTGGTGTAGCAAAACGCTTTAAAACTGAACCATAATTAGTACACTCTTCTTTAAAAAATTATTTTTATTGATGATAAAGGAAACATTCTCCACTATTCCTCTATAGTTATAGTTTTATTAGAAAATGAAAAATCTGTTTCTATACCTGGTTTAGTTTTGATGACCCTACTTAATTATAATAGAACATATAGTATTCTGTGTGATGGCTGTACTCACAAATACTTTTTTGAAAATCAGATACTTTCCCTTTCACAAAATTTTCTCACTTAATCATACAGCATTCATAAATAACTAACAAAACAGTATGCAAATAACTGAGTTATGATGAAAGGTCTTGTCTACTCAGAATTTTTTATAACATTCCGTTGGGGTATTATTTTCAATCAAAAAGTGTCCAGGTGATAAAATTAGTAATTATTTTCCTAAGAGAGAAGAATAATTTAACCATATTACAATAAAAAAGAAATAAAGGCAGGGATTGTTGTCTTTTTCTTGTGTAGTGTTCTAAAAAGAGCTGGTACACCAACACGTAAAAGAATCTATAGCAGTACCGTGACTGCAGCTGGCCTGGGGATTCCTCTGGCACAGCCTTACATATTTCCCATAATAGGCAGGATTGATCCCAAACATTATGTGTTCTCACAATATTTTGTGAATAGATCTGTATTGAATTTCTGCATTTTTATAGATGAATGGGAATATAAATGTTTATTTTTTGTAATTAGTTTTTAATTAAAAAAATACAATGAATTTAGCAAATTACAACATAACCACCCTTACCAAATATCACACATAACAATTAAACCAACACTTGGCCTCACTATAGGGGAAAAACAGAGATTAGTGAGAACTATGGTGATACGGTGATTATCATACAGGAACAAGCCCAGTTGTACTCTATATTCTGATTATTTAAAGAAAAAAAGAAATATCCTATTTTATGAGAATTCTCCACAAATTCTAATGTTGGCACATAATTAAAAATATAAGTGCCCAAGACAAGAATATATGACCAATGTCATATGTCTACATGCAGAAAATACACTGTATCCAGCAACTTGCAATCCTCCATTCATAAATCACAGCATTCAAAACAACCTGCTTCAGAAATTCCTTTTGTTGTTTGTTTGTTTCTCACTGGAACTAATTTGGGGCTGTATCACTTGGAAGGCAAAGTAAAATGTTAAATTGATTTATGGAAGTTATTAATCTTAGCTTATTTTTTCCTGTACATACACTAGTGATTGAACATTTACTCTTCACTTTAAACATGCCTTAACTGGTTTATTTGGTGGAAACCTATTAAATTAATCATCTTGCACACAGAGAGCATCTGAACGGGTTTATTACAATGACTTTTTATTTGATAGAAAGTGTTCTTACCATTTCTTAAAATATTTCATTAAGATAACCAGATACAATTTTATTGCAGAAAACATGTTATTTTTCCTGAAAGAAGAATCAAATCCACTATGTGTTGAACAAGTCAACTGTGATTAATAGTGAATTCTGACTCTCCTGCTGCCCACCCAGTGTTAGATGCTTAGGAAAGGACCACCATTCAGGAAACAAGGAGAGAGCTGTCCAGTAGTAACCATCCTTTACTCATTCAAGAGGAACAAGACAGAGGTTGCTCTAGCTAGAGCATCTGGGTTGTATGATAGGGCCTCACAGGGTTGTAGTAAAAGGGAGAGAGACTCATCCTAAATTGTAGGAAGTAGTAAAGGTGAGCCAGCATCTGTGCAAAGTTTAAAACTGGATCAGTGTCAAGTTGCAAATGATTTAAAGGGGAATCACAATGTTGGTCAAATTAGGTTGAGCACATCAGGTGAAGAGTCAGTTATCAAAGCTAAAACGTATGTAAGTGAGGGTAAAATGGCAGAGAGTGCAGGTACCTGGTATAATTGTGAATAAACTCAGATCTGCCAAGGTTGTTAAGAATAGATGTCATCCAATGAGTCAGTGGGTATGGTGGGAGGCAGACCTAGACATAAATGTCTGCAGACTAAAAACTCTCACATACAGGATGATAAAGGATTTGGGACAAAGATTTGAAAACGGTTGGTCCATCATTTTTAGCAGATCTCATCTGAAAACATTTATGGAATAAAATGAGCCATGACTGACCCCAAGTGGCTTGTAGCTGAGTGTAACGTGGAGTAGCCTACTCAATATTGTCTAGTGAGTGGGCAAAACCTCTGGCACTGCTATGAATTGCAGCAAAATGTGTGCAACATAACTGAGTCGTTGGCTGCCTGCAGTTCATGATAGTGACACCTTGAGGAGCTTACACTAGAGAAGTAGACCAGGGAAGGATGCTTTCCCTTTCAATTTCCTCCAATTCCAGAAGCTAATGCTTGGTCCCTTGTTTTCCCACATGATCAAGAGCAACTGTTACTCAGCTTGATTCAAAGAAGATTTGGCAGCACTTTTGGCTGGAATATATATGTTAATTTTCTGGTAGTAATACTATTGGAAGAGACTTCAACTATATTGTAAGTGAAATATGTGGCAATTCTAGGCTAAGATTCTACATGTTTTAAAGCATGACTCCTTCATGCTTTAAATGCATTTGGATGGCTACAGTAGGTCGGTATGAAGTTTCTCTGTAAAGCACCACTAGATCCCTCTGAAAAATGTCTGTATGCATCTTGTTTTTGTCAAAAGAAGTTAGTTTTTCAGTTGACATGAGGGTGTGTGTGAGCTATGGTACAGAGATTGAAAGCCTGTTTCCTTGAATGTGTTTATTTAGAAGTAGCATTAGTGCTAAATGACAATAACAAAAAAAAAAAAACCAGGTTTTTTAATGCTATTATATAACGGTGTTTTTAAAAGGCCTGATTTAAGGATCTGTTGACAAAGATATAGTTTAAAGCAGTTTCATCATTCATAGAAGAAAAAGCAAAATATTGTAAAAGGTCATTCAATATGTTCCCCACAGATGTTAAAACAAAGACTATTCGAGGTCAAACCACAGTGTTGAATACAAATGTTAAATTGAAAGGAAGCAAAAGATTTCCATTTCATTTGGTTATACAATCCAATAAGTAAATGTAAATCTACAAGTATGTATACAGTCCTTCATAAATCTGCTTATATTTGTATAGAAGTTTAATATGATCAAGAAAAATATTGTAGATCATTTTAAAATTACAATAACAAAAATTCTAAAACAATCTGTGTATAAACAAAGAATCTATTTCCAGGTGCCATATAATTATTAGTGAAATATCTTAAAGACCTTAAAAACAGGCTTTCAATTTTCCTTTCCCCACCTACATGACATAATTAAATTTTTAAAAAGTTAAGCATCAAGCACCTAAAAAAGAAAGAAAGCCAAATTTTGGAGTGTTATGGGGAAAATGGTTTAAGTAGTGTATCATCTATTACCGATAAAATCATCTTTGCTACCAAGAAAAACAATTTCTCGGGAAGAGAAATGTTTTTCAAGATTAATGGCTTGCAATGGATATGTTTAAAGAACTTTTCTTCATTGCTTCCGGGACCCTGTCTTGTTACTTGTTCTCATAGGAGAAATTGTCAAATTTGATCTGGATTCTCAAAGAATCCTCTGAAAAGCAGGATGTACATCCAAGATTTTCTCAGGTGTGATGTCCTATTCCTTCATATATATGCACCTTTTGCTTATTGGCCCTTCACCAAATTTTTGAATTAAAATAGGGGTCTATTTTTCTTCAATGGCTTATTTTCTCTTAAGTCTCTGTCACAGTGGTTCATTTGCTTCATTTGACTTAAAAAGTAAAATTCACTTTAGAACTCACACTTACTGGAAAAGCCATCTTGGTCGCTGTGGATTTTTGGTTAAAGAGTGCTTAGTCCTTAAGCTTTAAACATAACAGCATGACTTTTTCTTTTATGTTTTCCAAGGGGAAAAAAAAATCTCAGATTCTCTAAAGAAAATCCCATATGCAGGTGGGTATTTGCTTCACATATCTCATTCCAGATTCCAAAGGTTAAAATTTCAAGAACCATCCTCCATGTATGGAAATGAATAAAAGATTAAGCCAAACTGATTTAGATGGTGATTGTGTCACTAAAGTTATAAACATTCTATTTTTGAGTTGGAATTATGAAATAACACCACTGGAAAGAGCCTAGGATGTCTAAAACCAGGAAAGATGAAGTACTTAACCCATGATCAGCCTGCTATTGTTCGTATCAGCAACTGGATGTCAGATTTCTGGTGTTCCGAATGTCATTCTATCTTTTTTCTCCTGTTTATATTACAGTTCAATGAGATATCTAAAAATGTGAGTTGCAACTTCAGATAAACATGTTTCAGATGCTTTTTTGTATACTATGAACCATGCGGATATGTTACGAGGGAGGCTCAAGTCAGGGAGCTGCCTCTCTTCAGTTCTCACCTTGCTTGCAAGAAAACTCAGGCAAGAGACAACACATATAGTGGAAATGGGATAGCAAGTTTATTCATGAAATACACTTGAGCATGAAACTGCAAGAAGGCATTCAGCTAGTTGGATGGGGCAGAGCATAGGTAATGGCCTGGGTGGGGTAGTCCGTGTAAGCCAGGTTGATGGGGTCTCAGATATGGTGCTGCCACTCTGTGGGTCTGTGTGCAGAAGGGTTCAGAAAAGGGACAATGGGTGCTGCCTGGCCTCTGGAGTTTTGTCTGAGAGGAAGTTGTCCCCTGGAACTCATCATGATGTCAGACAGCTTCTCCCCATATGGCACAGGTGCCCATCTAGCTGCTGTCTCGGTGCTGGAGACCAAAGAGGGTGAGCCTGCATGAGTCCTAAGTCCACTGTGAACTCTTTAAGAGGAGATGCCTGAGAATCCTGCAGTTTCTTTCACTGCCCCAAACCCCACTGGTTTTTACAGCCAGAAGTTATGGGGACTTATTTTCCTGGGACTGGAACCCTGGGCTGCATGGTCTGGTGTGAGGCTGGGATAGCTCGTCATGAGATATCCCTCCTGATTTTTATCCACCACACAAGGGTCTGGGACTGCCCATTTCATGTCTCTGTGTCTCCACATGCCTCTCCTACCCATCTGAATGAATATGACTTTTAATTCCTTGGCTGTTAGACTTCCCTGCAGCTTGATTTTCTGATGATTCTGGGTGAGAGTTGTTTTGTGGTTTGGAAATATACTTTAGGTATCTCCTCAGGTGGTAAAGGAAGCAGGCTCTGACAAGCATGTTAAGAGTGTCTTGTCTCGATCACTGCAAATACACAGAGTATAAATACCTGATGATTCATGTAAAGAAAATACCAAACACAAAGTTATGGTGGAGTTGCATGTATTGTTAGCTAACGCTTAGAAGATGTCTCTGTAGGCCAATGTGGACAGTGCTACTAGGAAGCAATGAGCTTATAAACCTCAGATTCTTTGTGGCAATGGGAATGGTAGAATACACAAATAGCAGAGAACAGATAGCAAATACATATACATACATATGGTGTCATTTTTGCATGTGACTTCAGTGGTTTTGTGCTTCCTTATATAATTGGGAAGTAAAAGTACATGTATAACAGTTAGGAGGACATATACAAATACATCCTACCTCTTCTGTTTTATTGAAAATCTCGATTTGGAGGTCCATGAAAGCTAAGATGGATAATGTAGCACTTTAAGAAAGGCTAATTATGTTTAGTGGATTCTTTTAAGGATGGGGATTTTAAAATAATAAATAAGGAGTTAAGAATTTTCACATAGTTTAGAGAGGTGCATCATGTGAGGTCAGAATAAGAAATATCTTTTGAATGAAGATATTAACAACCCTGGGGTGGTTAGTAGGGTGAAGGGATGGAGCAAAAAAGAAAAAAATAGAAAGAACTCATGGACATGGACAACAGTGTGGTGTTTGTGGGAGTAGGGGTGGGGGAGGTAGAAAAGGGTACAGGGGAGACAAATGTAGTGGAAAAATACAATAAAAATAATGTAATGTTAATGATGGTAATAATAATAATAATAATAATAATAATAATAATAATTTTTCTTACCAAAAAAATATTAGCATCTGGCAACTTTTAAATTTTATGTCACAGATTCAGTCACATTTCCAAAAAATTTTCTGTGTTTCTGAGTCTATTTCCCAATGTCTAGAGAAAGGACCGATTTATTTAATTCAAGCCTAGAACTTGTATTAACACAAGGTTGTTTACTAGGCTATGGGGTTCATATTGTTGGAACAGATAGCTGGCCTACAAAGCGAGTGAGGTAAGGGGAGAAGCAGAGCAGGCTTATGTTGTATGGGAATACATAGAAAGTGGGGTGATAGCCACAGTTATGCTTTTAGTATTGGGCTCTTGCTGAGAAACAGCTTCTTTATTCTCCTAAGGTTACCTGAGATATAACAGCCTCATTATAATTAACATATTTTTGCCTAAGCAGTTCTAAATGCATGCATTCCATTTGAAAACTATAAGGTCTATTAATATGGTTCCTATTGTATGTTTACCAACCTACAGAATCAGTTGTAACTATCTGCAGGAGGCTAAATATCTTGTTTTGTACTTGGAAAATAAGCTCTAATTAGAACACCTCTTCTATCCCCTCAAGGGAAGGGAAATGATTCTATGTATTTGTAAGAATTGCTAGAGTGGAAAGACCTTTGGCATTTTGTCTTAGCCATTTGTACTGAGAGAAAAGGATGGCTTTCTCCTAAACTAGTGGAAGAACTTGTCTTATTTTACTGGCTACAATTGGCACTATTGGAAAGAAATAGATCTAGATGGAAACAATATCTTGTAACTATATTTGGAAACCAGTGTTTTATAAAACACTGCTTTGAGCGTATTATAGCTCTAAATCCAGAGGACAATGGTCTCAGACATTGTGACACTCAGACATACCTTCATGGAATGAAGTTTTTACAAGCTTTGCCCTTTTTACAGCTCAGCAAATCTAAATTCTTTTTTTCTACCTGCAGAATAAATTGTTTTCCCAGAATATCAGAGTTAGCACGTTATTATGAGCTCCAACATGAAGTTAGAATTGTCGGGATAAAACGAAGTGACAAAATTGTTTAGTTAGCCCACTTTTCCTTTAAGGCGCAATTATATGAAATCACATGTTTTAAAACTAAATATCTAACGTGCTGTCAGTATGTTTAATTAATGATGTGGGAACGGTTTACACGAGTAAACTAAAATAAAACCTCTTGCTCGTGCATTAATTATTAGCCCACTCAAACCTTTGGTAAGAAAACAAATGGACACACCATATTTAAAATAAAAAGTAGGACCTTTGAACTGAAATTTATAATCTTCAGTAATGGAGGACATTAATGAAGCACATGGCTAAATTAGATAAACATAGAGTTGCTGGAATGTTTTAAAGTCTATTTTTACCATAATTGGGTTAAAGAAAATGGACATGTTTTCTCATAGGTGTTTGAAAACAGAGATGATACATGTAAATATATCTCCTACAGAGTGCCTTTCTTAGAGTTGAATTAAAAGAGACTCCCCAAAGCCCAAACTTTAATCTAAATGCCTTTAAGAAAAAAAAAGACCTGAGATATTGCCAATCAAATTCTACATTCTGTAAAGAATGTTTTACCTGGAATCAGGAACTCAGGGCACTAACAATTAAATAACAGAAGACTAGTATTTTAAGAAATTAAAAACTACTCTAGTTACATAAAGAGAGTATCATTTTTTCTTTCTTTCCTCTTTCTAGCTTACATGTAAACTTACCTTAAAATCACACATGGTAAATAACTCTGGGCAGCAGCCCATGCTTTCAGGCTCCTTTCCAGGTCAGATGACCCTTGCTTTTCTGTTAGAGCCCTGGGTTGCGTTTCTTAGTAAGCTGGTGTACACTAAAGAGCTGATTTGTAAGTTTGCTCCAGGTGTTTTAATATTTCCACTTCTTGAACGTTATTTGAGAAATTTGTTTGGCATATACCTATATTCATGTCAAAATTATAATTTTGAAATTGAGATAAAATACTCCTGAGTGAATCATGCTGAATTTTACTTTTGTTGTTGTTGTTGTTTCTGAGAAATAATCCTGGTATCTTTTGATGATCCAAGCAGGTTTTGGCATAAAAGGTAAAGATTCAATTGAAATGGATATGGCATTTTTAGCTGTTTCTCTCTGAAAAATGGTTGACAGCCAGAGAAACTATATATTCTCTGCATCAAATGATGATGAATGTTCTGAGTAATAAACCTTTTATGACTTCTGTGTCACTCTCTAAAGCTTCCGTGTTTATATCTTTTTTTGCTACACTTGATATTTTGAATCTATTGCTCTCAGAAAAAATCCAGAACGTATGCTAAGAGACATTTTTAGTCTCAGTTGTACAATATGTTGTATTGCATTAAAATGATGCACACAGAGAGGGGTGTGGAGGGAATAGTACTCATGTTTTAGGAAGAGGAGAAAGGAAAATGACTGGGAACTGGTAGGGGATGGCAGCAAATTAATAGGATTAATATGGTCGTGTTTACTGTCCATAAAGTATTCTGCAAATTTTACACTAGGAGAAAAGCATCGCTACTTTAATTTTGAATTGGTAATGGTACTTATTGCCTGTCGGCATTGAGATAAAATTACTGAAATAAAAATAGGAGGAACTAGAAGCAAACAACACCACCCATAATATGCTCTAATGTTAATAGGGTAAAATAATGATAAGCCCAGCATTAATAGTTTCTTAGGGCAGGAGTCCTGGTATATATTACTATGAAACACTCACTTGAGCAGATATTTCTCCATATTACAAATTACTTCTTTACTCTAGCTGAGATGAATTCTTTGAGGAAGGGTTGGAAATAAAATTATTTTAAGTGTGAGAATATGGAGATAATAATACTAACTAATCACTCCAATTATATTAACTAACTGTAAATAAATATTGAAACTGAATAAAAGAGGTGATAATAACTCAAAGCAAGAGAGATGAAATAAGCCCAAATATTCAGGAGACAAAATCCTCTTGACTCTTTAATGAATCAGAAAAGTTTTGAACTTACAATGAACTGATATAGCATGTGCTGCTATCCTTATGCAAATAAGTTTTATATCAAAACAATCTTCTTTTTTCTTTCCATGCATCTCTTTGCAAAACTAACATGTATAAATACCATAATGGCAGAATTAGTGAATTAATGTACTTAAGTTGAATTAGAAATCAATTACTTTTGTTAATTATAATTAATCACATGTCTCATAAGCTAAGCACGAGTGATTAGTTCTTATAAAGAGACAATTCAATTAAAATCGATTACAGTTATTGTTAAGTAGTGTGTCTTCAGAAATGTAGCAACATTTCATTTTGGAAATCATAGAAAAAGAAAATGAAAAATAAAAAGTAAAAACTGGCACATACAAACAAGAAGATCTGAGTAAACTATTTGTTTTGCTAAAATAACACAAGCTCCATGATGGGGAAAGTTTACTTGTCTACTACAGAACTCATGCCACCTAAGGTGTGTGTGTCTCTCCGAAGGTGCTTAAAATACATTAGGAAATTCTTTTCATTTCATTATTTAATTTTGTCATTAATTTTTAAAAGATAGAGAATGCCTGGTTGACATTTTTTTCTTTCAGAAATTTAAATATATAACAAAAGGCTTTTAGCTATTACCATTTATTTGAGAATCAGCGCTCAGTGTTTTTGTTGCTCTCTTCTAAGGTGATATGATTTGATTATGCTTTAGATTTAATGATTTCTATTTTTGTTTTATATCTATCAATTTATAAGATATGCACAAGTACACTTCAAAAATTTCCCTTGCTGTTTTCCATATCACTTCTGTAATCTAATAGTCTTCAATACTTTTTTTCCTTTATTTTTCCCCCCAGCCCTCCTCACCACCTCAGCCCTGCCCACCTCCTTCCCCCGTTTCCGCCCCACCCTGTTATTGTCCATGCGTTCTTCATGACTGTTCCTGTCAGCCCTTCACCCTATTCCCCCATTAACCCCTCCCCTCTCCCCACTTGGAGAGCATTATGCTGAGTGAAATAAGCCAGGCAGTGAAAGACAAATACCATATGATCTCACCTTTACCTGGAACCTAATCAACAAAATGAACAAGCAAGCAAAATATAACTGAAGTCTTCATTATCTTTTGAACATGGAATCATGTCTTATAATAGTGTTCCTGTTCCAGTTGATCTCTTAACCCCTTTTGGGAATGTAATTCCATGTATCAGAAGTTAGCAAGCTTTTTTTGTGTAAAAGGCCAAGTAACAAGTAATTAAAACCTTTAAGGCTTCATAAGGTTTCTACCATATATTCTTTTTAAACACTTTTAAAAATGTTCTTACCTCAAGTTCTGTACAAACATAACATGCTGTTATTTCTAGGGGTTTTTTTTTCTTCCTAGTTTCTGAGAAATCTTATTTTTAATGATTTTTATTTTTGTTTGAATGCCAGGCATTGTTTATACAAATGAAGTGATGAAATGGAGTGAATATATATATACCTCAACATAATATACCTCAACACAATAAACTTCGTATATGGTAACTGCATAGCTAAAATCACACTCAGTGATGAAAGGCTGAAATCTTTTCCTGTAAGATCAAAGACAAGATAAGGGTGCTCACTCCTACCACTTGTATTCAATATAGTATTGGAAGTCCTAAACAGAGCAATTGAATGAAAACAAATAAATAAACAAAAACAAATCAAGTAAAAACCCATACACTTCCCAAACAGAAAGATTTACAGATAGTGAGATATTATATATGGAAATCTTAAAGACTCCACCAAAAAAATAAAAACAAAACCTGTTAGAAATAATAAATGAATTTGGTGAAGTTGCAAGATAAAAATTCAATATACAAAAATCTGTTGCACATCTGTACACTAAAGCAAACTATCTGAAAGAAAAATTAAAAAATCAGTCCCACTAACAATTGCATCAAAAAAGAATAAAATACTAAGGAATACATTTAACCAAGGAGGTGAAAGACCTGTGCACCAGAAACTGTAAGACATTCATGAAAAAGACACAAATATTAGGAAAGATATTCTGTGCTCATAAATTAGATGAATTAATCTTAATAAAATTTCCATATGACCCAGGGAAATCTACAGATTCAGTACAATACCTGTGAAAGCTCTAATGACATTTTTCATGGAAACTAGAACGATCTTAAAATTTGTATGGAAACTACAAAAGATCCCAAGTAACCAAACTAATTATTGGTTTTCAGTGTTTCAATATTTATAACTCTACCTTCTTTCTATATTTAGTACAATGTTACCAGTTCTCTAAAGAAATTACTTGTCGTGTGAGGCTCCTGATAGTAGTAACTGTTAACACCTCACCCAGACACTTATTCATCTCTACTTTTAGTTACCTCAACTTGGTCATACAGGGTGTTGAGTTGCTTTAAAAATGCATAAAGGGAATTGAGTTTAAATAACTGGAGTTATTTAAAAGATTTGAAATACGATGAAAAAAAACAAATGAAAGTGAGACCACAACAACCCACAATTGGAGAACACAGGGCAAACAATCTTAAGAGGGAAATTCATAACATTACAGGCCTTTCTCAAGAAACAAGAAAAAGCTCAAACAAACAACCTAACTTTACACTTAAGGAACTTGAGAAAGAACAAATGAAACCAAAATGAGTAGAACAAAGGAAATATTGTAATAAAGATCAAGGCAGAAATAAATGAAATAGAGTCTAAAAAAATAATATGAAGATCAATGAACCCAATAGCTGGTTCTTTGAAAAGATAAATGAGGTTGACATACCTTTAACCAAACTCATCAAGAAAAAAAGAGAGAGGATCCAAATAAATAAAATCAGGAAGAGAAGAAATAAGAACTGACACCAAAGATATAAAAGGACTGTAAGAAAATATTATGATATTATGAAAGACATCCAAATTGGAAAGGAAGAAGTAAAACTTTCTTTTTTTTCGTTTCTTTGCAGATGACATGATAATGTACATAGCGAACTCTAAGGACTCCACCAAGAAACTATTAGAACTGATAAATGATAAATTTAGCAAAGTAGAAGGATACAAAATTAATATCCAGAAATCAGTTGCATTTTTATGTGCCAATAATTAACTATCACAAAGGGAAATTAAGACAACAATCCCATTTATAATTGCTTCAAAAACAGTAAAATACCAAGGGATAAATTTAACCAAGGATGTAAAAGACCTGTACTTGGAAAATTATGATACTGAAAGAAACTGAAGATGATACAAATAAGTGGAAGCACACACCATGTTCATGGATAGAAAAAATTAACATCATTAAAATGTCATCCATGCTACCCATAGCAATCTATAGATTCAATGCAATTCCAATCAAGATTTCAATGATATATTTCATGGAACTAGAACAAATATTTCAAAAATTTACATGGAACCACAAAGGGCCCCATATGGCAACAGCAATCTGAGAAAGAACAAAGTTGGAGAAATCATGCTACCTAATATCAAACTATAATATAAGGTCATAGTAATCAAACCAGCATGGACAGACCTGGAGAACATTATGCTAACTGGAATAAGCCAGTCAGAGAAAGACAAATGGCATATGACTTCACTACTATGTAGAATCTAATGAACAAACTGAACTAGCATGCAAAATAGAGATCAACACATAGATAAAGAGCAGAATGACAATTATAGGTATGGTTAGGGGGTGGAGGGATGAAGCAAATAGGGAAAAGGACCCATGGACATAGACAACAGGGTGATGATTGTGGGGAGCCAGGGGAGGAAAATATAAGGGGGATAACTGGTAACAGAAAAAATATAATAAAAATAAATAAATATTAAAAAGGAGAAAAAAGGTAAAATAAGTTTTTGTAGATGGACCTTGTATCTAAGAGCATGTTAAACTCACCAGTTATATTTTTAAAAATCCTTAGGATAGTCTATATAAATAATCATGTAATCTCTGAATATGTACAGTTTTGATCCTTCCTTTTAAATCTCTGTCCTTTATTTTATTTGCCTTATTGTAATGGTGAGAACCTTCTCTAGTGCAGGGTGAGTAAAAATGGTAAGAAGGACATCCTGCTTATTTTTAATCTTATATGTGAATCATAAGAAGATATCACTTTTATGCATACTAAATTTATTTTCAGTAAGTATTTTTTTGTCTAATTCTTCCATCAGTTTCTGAAAGATGGGTACTAAAATCTCAAATCTGAATTTTAGATTTTTTAAATTTTAACTTTTGTTTGTATATACTTCATATTTTTGTTCACTGATATTAGTTTTATATGTATCTGTAACAAGATTTCTTACCTTATTAACCCTTTCATTTTTACTAAAACTATTTCTCATAAAACTCCATTATTTAATCAATTTGTCTGAAAATAAAAGTCATTTCATATTTTTATGAGTGAATTAAATAACTTTTTAATTTTCTTTTACTTGAAATCAGTTTATGTCTTTCTAAATCAAGGCTTGCTAATTATAAACAAATCAAAGTTGGATCTCTTTACTCTCATTACCAAATTCCTAGGATATTTGATTAGAATATTTGGTTCATTTATAGATAATGAAAATAGCTATATTTTTTCTTTAGAGCTAGTATTTTTTATATTTGGTGTTCCTTAGATCAAGCTGCCTCTCTGAGGAGTTCTTATCCTTTATGTTAGCTTTATTTTGAGTTAATTAAATATATTTTATTTATTTCATGTTGACTGATATATTGCTTTTAACTCCAACTTTCTCACAGTATTATTTTTGTGGTTACCCTTGAGATAAAATATGCATCATTATTTTATCACATTCTATTTAGATTGATATGATAGTACTTACTATAGAATATAAGAATCTCCCATCAATAGAGTTGTATTTACTTTGTGCTATATTTATACATTAGATTTATTGTAAAGCTAATGAGACTTAAGCTTCAAGGCTTCTTTATTGTGTAACACATTCCAAGACCATGGGACATGCTGTAGAAACTGTTCACATAGTTATACTATGTTTTACATAATTTGAAAATGTAAATTAGTATATATTAAAGCCTTTCTCTTAACACATAAAAGCTTCAGGCCCTCTAAACCCTGTATCTATTTCTGTCATCTTTTCAATATTTTCTTAAAGGACATTATTCCCAGATTCTGTCACCATTCCAATCAATGGGTTCTGGAGCCATTTCAGTTCCTCAATATCTCAGAACTGATCATAGTTATGGTAATTTTATGCTATGTCAACCTGTATAAGATGGAGGTATGCTTCCCAGACTCCCTTATTTGTATTTTACTAGGTTTGATTTAGCAACAAGGGAAATTTGTTCAAGATTTGGAAAGAGGAATTCAAGCAGCAATCATTACTATTTTAAGGTCATTATGTTTTGAACAAAATTTTAGAATTTTCCCGCCAGTAGCAACTAGGTGTGCTTCCTCCCCATTCCATTTCCAGATCTTTCCTGCCTGCTGGTTGTGCTGGCCAAAAGCGACTCCAGAGCAATATCAAACCAAGGCAATATGTTTCCATAAACTTCCCCACCATCCCTCTTCCATACTCACCACTGAGAGCTGGACATGCTTGGCTTCAGGAAGGCTAGTGATTGTCTATACCTCCAAACCATCAGTTTGGGCCTTTAGTCCCCCAGTTTATCCCACAATTATGTAAGAGCTTATTTCCCAAATAAATTCCTATTCTATAATATCTATAGTAGTTCTCTTTGTCTAGTTGAACCCTAATTGATATAGTAATTGGCACTTGAAAGTGGTATGTCGTCATACCGAAAGCATAAAATATGTGACATTGACTCTGGAGTCAGGTAATGGATCAAACTTCAACCAACACTGGACCATGAGTGAGCAAGAAACAAATCTTTTGTAATACACCACTGATATCCAGGGTTATTTTTCATAGTGATTAAACTATACTGATTAATGTCCCTCTGTAAACAAGTCTTTCCTACTGCCCAATCTAAACTAGCACCTAGCCTTTCCTACCTTACCTTATCATCACTTTTTAATCTATAGATAGAATGTATATATTGTTTTCCCCTATCTTATTCAGCCATTCTATATACCAGAACTACAATGTAAGTTTCATGAGAGCAGAGGCCTCATCTGCTTTTTTCCAAACACAATTGCAACAATAGATATTTATTGAATATATTAATGATAAAGTAAGTGAATAAATAAAGTGAATTAATAAAAGTATAACTATAAACAGGAATAGTGTACACATTCAATTCAATGTTTTGGTGTTTAGAAGCATTAGTTGTCCATCTTTGCAAATCTGCATATTGAAAATTCATGAGACAAGAAACCTTCATAAACTACTACTAGTAACAGGTAATCCAATAGTATATGTGGGAACGAGGTAAAAAGCAGATCATCAGAACAGCTACATTTCATGGATATCTGCTATGTACAAGCACTGTGCCAAGCATTTGGTGGAAATTCTGTGTCACTCAAACTAATGTGCAGAATTGTGGTATTCTTAACAATTAGCCACACACATTGAAGAAGAAGAAACTGCAATTACAAAATTTATTTTGCACCATGCCTCTCAGGTAGGAAATGCTGAAAGTTCAAAACAAATCCTATGTTCTGACACTAAATTTAGTACTTCTTAAAAATGTCAAATGTTTTTCCAATTCATTTTAAAATGAAATATTTCTGACAAAATGAAATCTAAAAGAATAAGATGAAAATAACTTTGGGCTTGTAGTCAGAAACCTGAGTCCCATTTTGATTTTGGCCAGGTAAGAGATCAGCAGATTTTAAACTGCTTTTAGTAGCCAAATCATCCCTTCACCAAAAAAAAAAATATATCAATCATATGTATCTTAAAGTAGAGTCTGAACTATTAACTCCCATACAAGCCCCCTTGAGCAATGGACACCTGATTTAGGAAAATCCCATCGATACAAACAGCTGGTTGCCCTACACACCCTCCTGCTCCTCTGCCCCCTCTGTGAAGTCCAGACTCCCGGACCTGGCACTATCTGACGGTCAGTCCTAGCAGGGATTTATTCAGTCCGACACACTATTTTGAACATGCTTATTCTTTAACCCTCTTCCTCTGTTCTGTAAATCTTACCTAATTTCTTCAAGAAAATGTATCTCCCCTTCTTCATTCTTTCCTTCTTTCTCCCATGCTCTCCTG
Source organism: Carollia perspicillata (assembly GCA_004027735.1). Lineage (NCBI taxonomy): Eukaryota > Metazoa > Chordata > Mammalia > Chiroptera > Phyllostomidae > Carollia > Carollia perspicillata. The sequence continues at coordinate 43,664 of PVKM010001571.1, forward strand.
GTTTTCTCAATCTACTCAGTTTGTTTCTCTCTATTCAGTTTGTGACTCTAATCAATACTCTTAAGAGCAAACTGGTGGGGCAACTCCACTCAAGCAAAGGAAAACTGAACAATGTGAAGTGATAAAAAGGAAGCTAGCGCTTTCTGCCTCCAAGGCCTTTTTAAATCCTCAAAAACTTCAGAGCTTTTATGAAAGTATTTTCATCACCCTAATTAAACTTATTTCTCCTTAAATTTTAGCACTTATGAAAATTAAATTAACTTGGTAGGCTTTTCCTATTTTGTACTATAGCAAAAACTTAAGAATGTTTATTCTTAATCTGAATAGTATACCAACTGTACTGAGTGATAAGAAAGCATTTATTAGTAGCCAAAAACTAATCACTTTATGTAATAACTCTGCTTGAGTGTATTCCAGACTCCTTATAACTGTCTGAAAAAAACAAAATTCAGTAATACAGTCAGTCTGTCAGTTTTCAAGGGAATACTCAATAAATTAAATATCACATCCCCAACTTCTTCTATACTCCCGACCCTGTTTTAGGCAACTCACTTAAATTCTCCACATCTCGACTTCCCCATCTGTAAATCAAAGTAATTTATTAGTATAGGAGATGTTTAGTAAAAGACAGAAAGCTGTACTTGAACAGCAACTAAAAAAATTGAAAAAAGATGCTATTGAAAGAAAATATCATATATGTTCATATACATATAAATAATATCTTCCCTATCCACATTAAATCTGTAATTTAAAAAAACTTACATACATTTTAAAAGTTGATAAAATGCATGAGTCCTGAAAATATCACATCATCCTCAAAACATAAACCCTCATATGAGAAGCATAATACTTCTTCCACCCTAAATACAAGGTTCCACGCATTACATGGGAATGAACAATATATGACTTTTTTCCAGGATCATAATCCCATTTTGATACATAACATGTAAGTGGCTAGAAAATAAATTTAATTTGTCTTCATTTAAATTAATAATAAGCAAGAAATTAAATGATTCTTCATGGAACTGTTGAAAAGTTAATTTTCATTTGTGAGTCATGCAGCCACTATATAGCATGGTGACAGTGTCTCACATAGCAGAAATGACACCCCGTTTTCTACGTACCATTGTACAATGGGATGGGTAATGAAAAGTCATTGTGTTTCCTCAGTTGAGTCACATGCTCTTCCTAACCTGTCTTCTCCTGCCTTGTCATTTTTGCCAATGGAAATAATAAGACTGCCATGGCCTCAAGGAGTTAACAGCTTCCATACTGGTTCATACGTTTTATCATTGACATATTGGTCATCTCACATAACAATGGAAAAACAGATTTTATGACTGTCACCACTTATTAGATTCCTCTGAATTGTTTTCACAGAAGTTCTCCTTCAAAATCATAATCTGTTTATTGCATTACACTAATAAAAGTTTTCAATTAGAGAAACATGTAAGACCCTGGTGAATGTTCACTAAACATTAGCTTTATAATGATTATTATTGTTATTAAAACCAGGGGGAAAGTACAAAGCTCCAAGGCCAAGGCACAGGGTAGATGCAGCAAAGAATGAGGAGCCCAGGTTTGGGCTTGCTCTGCCGCTAAGGCTGGTCTCTCAAGACATTTAGTGAAGATAAATGAATAAAAGGAAATTAGTTCAATGTATTTACAATGAACCACACTGCAGTATCCCTTGTAAAGTTTGGAGTGTGGAAGACAAAAGAGACAAACGAACAACACCCGTTTTAGTCAAACCCTCTTACCTAATAGGTAAGCACCCACTTGCCGACAAACTGTTGCTCAACTGCAGGAGGCTTTACAATCCCAGTTCGTATCAGTGGATCTGTAGTGTCTACTGCAGTCGTAGTGTCTACTGCATTCCTAGTCTCTTCCCTTACAAAGGGGTGTTTTAGCCAAGTAAACTTAAAATAGCAAGGACTAGGGAAATACTGAGATTTGGTTTTTTGTTTGTAATTTAAAGAAGGACTCTTTCCTAATAATTAAACAAGTATTTTGAATCTTTGCCATGTGCAATGTGTTTGGGTGATTCTTGCTTAGGTGGTTTTCTCTTTGGTGGTATTCCTATTCTTAAACCCATCTTACCAAGAAAACACTCTGAACATGTTTAGGGTAAGGTTTCCTCGAAGCAGAGCCTTGTTAGTGATTTATTAAAAGGATGTTCTCAGGAGAAACCAGCAAGGGAAACAGAAAATGCAAGGGAAGGAATATAGCAAATATGTGCTTTCAAGAGAAATTTTAACCTCACACTGCTGCCAGCCTGAGCTCTGGGGCACAAGCTGAGTCCTACCCAGAAGCAAGAAGGCTGGTTTATTATTCCACAGCATCAGTGAGTCCTATTGGATACTTGTCATGAGGGGAGGGTGCAAGAAATGTGGCTTATTTTAGCCAAGGGCTATTCTTGAAGACAGGTGAAGGTGTGAACTGTAGGCAGCTAAAAATTACACAGCTGGGACAAGGGTATGCCCCTCAATAAATATAATCTAGGAGGGGCATCATCCCTATCTGCTGTGCTAGTAGAGGGAAACTCAAGAAAACCATAAGATATGGTACAAAACCAAATAAATTTGTCAAAGTTTTCTCCTATAATTCTTTGAAATTATTTTTGTGCAAGAATTGACCAAGAGGCATAGAAAAATGAAGATAAAGGGAAAATTGGCAAAGACAATAAAAACAATCAATATTTATCAAATGCCTAATATATACCAAGAAATGTGCTAAATACTTTACATATATTAACTAACTTAATATTTTGACTCACTTGTAAAAATCTTCCTACTTCCACAGATGAGGGAGCTGGAGGTCAGCAAGGTTAAGTGACTCACTGTGATCATTGTTATATCACATCTAAGTTTTATCTCTGTTGTACTCTAAGATCTTGATTTTTGTATTTTGCTACCTATGCTTTAATTTCTTTGTTCACAACAGGAGACACAGAGTATTAGATTATATCCTCGGGATAATATACCTACAGGAAAGATGTTGGTGTTATGAGAACATCTTGGATAACTTTACTGAAAGACAATTTCTAGGATCCTACCTAAAGCATATTCAAGCAGATTCTCTACAAGTAGGGACCAGGAAAACAGTTTGAATATCACAGACATTTCTAATGCTCAATATTTTTAGACAACTGATGCACTAAATTAAACAGAGTAGCTTCTAATACATCAATAGCATTGGCTTTAGAACAAATGGAGCTCACCCACAATAGTCAGTGAATTGTTATACAAAAAAAAAAAAAAAGACCTTACATGTTTGTATTCAGTCAAGGCATTTCATATTACAACCTACCTACTATCCCAGAGTCTGAGATTTTCAAACAATGGAAGTGGAGTGTTTTCAAGGTCATATTCACAACATGGAACTGCTTTCTTCAAGTACAATAGTAAAAAAATATAGAGGAGGCACTGTGGAAGAAATTGAGGCAATCAGGAGAAATACATAGGAAAGCAAATTAAGTAGAGAGAAAGCAGCAGCAGGCATTTCTCAGAGTGCATTAGACAAAAGAAAATGTCATTTTTTTTCCATAGCAGAAGTGTGCAAGTCATAGAAATGATGTTGCTTAAACCACTAGTTAAGTCAGATGCAGCTGGATATACTGGAAATTTTTAGAATAAATACTAAAATCCTGGATAAAATATGAGCAGTGTAAAATGTAACGATAAATTTGTAACAAGGAAACAAGAGCCTGAATATGAAATTAGGACAATGAAGAGGTGGAGGGGAATTAGCCACTCCTTGTTGAGGTTTTAACTTGGATTTGAAATTGAAACAGGAGGTTGCTCATCAGTTCTAGCTTGATGCGTATATCTACCAATATTAGCTGGTTTAGTACATTGTTCATGATTCTCTTTATAGATGTTGTTTCAACAATTAACAATGAGTAGTTTCTTATCATTTAGGTCTCAAATTAAATAATCCCTGCAAACATTTTAAAAATAGATGTCAAGACTGCAGTAACTGAAAGGGCAACTCTAATTAAGATTTTGGTGCCTACGATGCACATTTCTAGTAAGCATCGGAGATTACAGATTCAGTTGCCTTGGATAAATTCTGAGTAACTTGTCCATACAATTAAGAAATATAAATTTCTATCCAAAGTTGTTAATCATCAGAAAAGATATTCCTAAAATGCACCCCACTATGTACATAACTCTAGTAATGTGAACAAGTATTCTCAGTACCCTGATTCAAGTTTTAACCATAGAATGTATTTTGGCTAATAAAATGTTAGTAGAGATGGCTAGTATGGATTGAGTGCCAGCCAGCCTGTGAATCCAGTGGATTAAGTGCTGGCCCACGAACCAAAGGGTCACCAGTTTTATTCCCAGTCAGGCACATGCCTGGATTTCGGGCTGGGTTCCCAGTGGGGGACGTGCGAGAGGCAACCACACATTGATGTTTCTTTCCCTCTCTTTCTCCCTCCCTTCCCCTCTCTCTAAAAATAAATAAATAAAATCTTTTTTAAAAATGTTAATAGAAAGTGTTATATGTCACCTCTGGATGGAAGTTTTAAGAGCCACAACAGAAGTCCATGGTCTCTTTTTTTGCTGTCTTAGCAACCTGTGACATTTAAATGCTGATTGTTTCAGCTGCCTTCTTCACAGAATGAGGAAAACAGGAGGCCCTCCAGCCATCCAATGATGGACATGCAGTGTGACCCAGATTGTAACATCTGATTTGATTTAGCCCACAAGATGTAAGGGTTATTTGTAACTGCAGCATAACCTAGTTATCCTGACTGATACAATTGCCATCTAATATCTTTTGGGCCTTTATTAAAATATATAGTACTACAAATGGTTCTTTTAAATTTCAGGTTAAATTTATCAGTAATTGAAAGAAATGAAATACTACTCATGCAGTAATAAACTTCCAAAAGAACTGAAGTTTCTCTGCACTGTATAATTCCACAGTGATTACACAGTGCAGGTCAGGGAACCCAAAGCCAAGCACATTTCATGAAGGAAACTCAGCCTTCAGGTCAGTGAGAACTGGGCACTAGTCAGGATGCCCTTTGGGCTACAATCCATAGCTCGTGACAGCAGGAGAAGCTCTTCCATGATTATGGCTCAAAATGCAAACTGCTCTTGTACTGACAGCAGTCTTTGTGACTTGTCTAAGAGATTATAAATAAATGGCTACAAATCATTTGAAAAGCAAAGACTTCAATCTCAAAAAATGAGGTAATCCAAAATTAGGAATGTATTAAATGTATATAAACATAAATGTCATTCCAAAAAAAACCCCTGAGAGGTAAGTAAACAAGGAATAACATTTAACCAAATATCTGGACACTCCATGGCCGGATAAATTGACATGTAGAATAACCAACATAGTTTTCATCCTTTATTAGTTTCTTTCAGTGTTTTTTTAGAATGTTGGGCTATGTTGATATTATGAGATTTGTCATAATGGTATCAATAATTTGGAGTAATGTACATTTTACAATTCTTATCTCAATCATTTTATATAGCTTTCGGAATTCCTGTTAAGATGCCATGAGGTACTACATGTGAAGCATCAGCATAGCATCTGGTACAGTAGACACACTCTTCCCCCGGGTGAAAAGCAGTATCTTGCATATTAAACACATAATGTCACATCTTAGACTTGTTTAATAAAATAGCACCACTAACGTTTGCCATAAACTATAAATGTACATTAGATAGAAGAATGGTCTCAAAACTCACTTCTTTTTAGTTGTCAGGTGATTTCAATCCATGCAAAAAGATTCTAGGACCAAATTTAATGAAAATGGTGAATTAGATTCCTGTTGCCCCTTTCCCAGTAGTGTCCCACTATAATGATAGAAGGAACAGCAGTGAGAGGGATATTCTCTTCCTTTCTTAATTTAATCTTTTTTAAAAATTTTATTTTAATTGTTGTTCAAGTACAGTTTTCTGTCTTTTACTCCCATCCCAGTCCACCCCCCCAGTGCTCCCCACCTCCCTCCCATTTCCACCTCCCTTAGTTTTTGCCCATGTGTCCTTTATATTTTTTCCTGTGACCCCTTCCCCTTTTCCCCTGAAATTCCCTCCCCTCTCCCCTCTGGTCACTGTCATCCTGTTTTCTATTTCAATGTCTTTGGTTATATTTTGCTTGCTTGTTTGTTTTGTTGCTTAGGTTCCTGTTAAAGGTGAGATCATATGGTATTTGTCTTTTACTGCCTGGCTTATTTTACTTAGCATAATGCTTTCCAGTTCCATCCATGCTATTGCATAGGGTAGGAGCTCCTTCTTTCTTTCTGCCACATAGAATTCCATTGTGTAAATGTACCATAGTTTTTTCATCCATTCATTTACTGATGGGCATTTAGGTCTTAATTTAATCTTTATTGTATTTTTCCCATTACCCATTAGTCCCCTTAAACCTGCCTCCTCCCAGCAATCACCACACTGTTATCCATGTCCATGAGTCCTTTTTTCATTTTGCTCAATCCTCCCATCTCCTAATCCCCCTTCCCCCTACTCTTGCCTGGCTAAGCCTCAATCTTAAGCAGTCACTGGTCTCACGGTTGTGGCCTTCTATGAGTTGCTTCACTCACTCACCAGTAATTCTGGAAGGAGGGCATATTCATGCTCCCACTCTGGGGTAATGCAGTGAGTGTTTCCTTCTCACAGTTGGAGTGAAACAACCAGTTTACTCAGAAAAACAGTACTTATTTTTTGCCCTTCCTCAGGAAATTAAGTCTTTAGTTCTGTAGTAGAAATAGGGATAAGGGTCCAGATAAAATTTAAAGTTTCTCCATGTTCCTTTTTCATTGGTCAACATCACGAGGGGCATTGCATGGCAAGAGGCATTTTCTTAAAATTCGCTAGTCTTTTCTGTGAACACATGGCTGAGTTCATGAATAAAAAGTTTGCAAGAGGTTGCAGATATCCCAATTTGTGTGGTCCCAAAGGGCTTCGCAGTCCTGCACTGTGCACCCCCGTCTCCATCGTTTCACCAATTCACTTATTCATGAGTCACCCTAGCTTAATTCCCCCAGTCAGTGTCCAGTTGGACCTTCCCGTGCGTGGCAAGACAATGTTTACATTGGCAAGACAATGTTTACATCGTGTCTCTTCATGCACATTCTAGTTTTTGCTTGAATGTTGGGTTATTTGATTACTCTGTGACTTCAACTCCCTGATGGTTTCAAAAATGTTTTGAAAACTTGTGACTGATGTGGCTTACTGTTGTTAGCGTTGTTGTTGTTGTTATAAGGATGGAAACGGCCCCCCTCCCAGACATCCACATCACTCAGTTTATTCTTGGACTGTGTATGCCTTTTGGTAGAAGATGGAACAAAAATTTTAAATATTAAGGATGTTTAAACAAATTTGCAAAAATTGAAAGCACATCTAGATTGCTTTCTGATCATTGTGCAATTAATTAAATGAATATTAAATTACAAATGATGTAGATGCTTAAAAAATGAAGCAATACACTTAACAGCTCATGGGTCAAGAAAAAATCATAAATTTAAAAATATTTTAAATAATAATAAAATATTACATATTAAGCATTTACAACATTAAATTTATATATTAAAATGAAGCTCAAAGTCAAGCATGTGTGTATTCATCTCAGGAAACATTTTGAAAGTTCTCTAAGGCCATATGTATAAGAAAAAAGGCAATAAATATGATAAGATATCAGTTATATGGAAACATAATAAATAAGTGAAACCAATGTATTTTTGCTTTGTATAAATTATAAAACTTATAATCCTTAACAGTTTTGATACAGAATAAAAAATAGCTGAGCCCAAATCTAATAAAAAGGGGATTTTATTACAGAGCCTACACACAGTAAATGGTAATAAAAGAATAATGTAAACTATCTTAGTAAATTTTTTATTTTAGAAAAATTGAGCAAATTCCTTGTAAAAATATTGCAAGACTGATCTAAGAAGAAATAGAAAGAAAAGTTTAGATCAAAAAAGATTTTTTTAAAAAATTTACCTTTAGAGGGGAAGGGAAGGAGAGAGGGAGAGAAATATCAATGCATGGTTGCCTCTCGTGCGTCCCCTGCTGGGAATTGGCCTGCAACCCAGGCGTGTGGCCTGACTGGGAATCGAACTGCGGTTGTTTAGTTCATAGGCCCATGCTTAATCCACTGAGCTACACCAGCCAGGGCCAAAAAAGATTTTAATAATTATTTCTAACATTTAAGAAAGAAAATACTATAATACCATCACACTTTTAACCATTTGTCATTTTCCAGGCTCTCTACTAAATACATCCATTAGTTTACTTAATCCTCAAATCTATTATCACTTTCACCTGGCAATAGGGAACAATGGGGCATAAAACAGTTAGGTGACTTGTCTAAGGTCACAGAGCTAACAAGTGACACAACCTAATCTACACGAGTACAAAGTTCACCCAGTAAACAGTAAGCCTTCCGGAAGAGAGGAGAATACTTAAGGATAATGAAAAGATAGTAGTTCAGAGGATGATAAACCAATGTCAAAAGAAATTGCCTGGTTGAGGAGATATAACATCAGACTAATCTTGTTTGTCGAAGATCAATTCACATAAACCAGGACTAGGCCACACTTCCTTTAGTTTAGATATATGTTCATCGAGTCTGAAAACTGCACTACTTATTAAATGTACAACCTTAAGCAACTTACTCATCAACATTTGTCCTTTTATTTTCACATTTGAAATGAGTTATTTTGATACACCAGTCACTAAAGTCTCTCCCAAATCTTAAATTTCCAAATTCAGAATAAAAAGCTTGCAAAAAATTCTTTTTTTTAATTTTATTTTGTTATTCAAGTACAGTTTTCTGTCTTTTACTCCCGTCCCAGTCTACCCGCACAGTGCTCTCCACCTCCCTCCCATTTCCACCCACCTTAGTTTTTGTCCATGTGTCCTTTATACTTGTTCCTGTAAACCCTTCCCTTTTCCCCCTGCAGTTCCCTCCCCTCTGGTTACTGTCAGCCTGTTTTCTATTTCAATGTCTTTGGTTATATTTTGCTTGCTTGCTTGTTTTGTTGTTTAGGTTCCTGTTAAAGGTGAGGTCATGTGGCATTTGTCTTTTACTGCCTGGCTTATTTCACTTAGCATAATGCTCTCCAGTTCCATCCATGCTGTTGCAAAGGGTAGGAGCTCCTTCTTTCTTTCTGCCACATAGAATTCCATTGTGTAAATGTACCATAGTTTTTTGATCCATTCATTTACTGATGGGCATCTAGGTTGCTTCCGACACTTGGCTATTGTAAATTGTGCTGCTATGAACATTGGGGTGCATAGGTTCTTTTGGAATGGTGTTTCAAGGTTCTTGGGATATAATCTTAGCAGTGGAATTGCTGGGTCAAACAGCAGTTCTATTTTTAGTTTTCTGAGAAAATTCCATACTGTTTTCCATAGTGGTTGTACCAAAAAATTTTTAACTTAACATGGTTTTCTGAGTTCATGGAGAACATTGCATGGAAATGTGGCACTATAAGGTACAGAAAGGATTTATTGTCTTAAATTCAAAAATATATTTTTAAGAGGCAAAAAACAAATTTTTTTCTCACTATACCTATGTACCAGATGGTAAATTATTATAAGGACACACCAAAAGCCAATTTTCTCTATATGCACCTGTGTTTGTGATGATTTTTTAATCACAACTACTTTTAATGATTTCAGAACTAAGTATGTAATAGGAAATGGCTTTTTCTTCTTTAAAAGTACATGTCCTCCCCACTCCAGTCCTACCAACCATCAATTACACGTTCTCAGGTATCCAATCAAGATCCAAACTATTGTGTCTGGATTAAACACAGGTACAGAGGAACCGCTGTAAATGTGGCTATTTCTGTAAAGTTCTTACAGAAAAAGTACCATAGAATGAGGACACATGTCTTGCTCACAGACCTGGGATGGAATCCTGTCCTGCCATTTACTGCTTTGGTCAGAGCACCTACTTCACGGGGTAGGTATGGATTGCTTATGAAGAGCTCAGCACAGGGCAGTGCCCATAGTAAATGTTCATTGACTGTGAGCTGGTGGGTTATGGTTCTTGATACACTGAGAATGTCAACTGTTACGCAAATTATATGGAAATATTTCCATTTTTATAAAAAATCCACACAAAACATCATAGATAAGAACCGAAACCATACAAAATTTTTATCTCAACTAGGCAGACTCTGGTAAAAGTATGAAGGAAATCAATCTACCTCTTCATTGAGCACAAATGATCCTGAGTGCTTTACTTCCTTTTTTTATCATCTTTCTCTTAGAATTCCCTAACTTTCCAACAAATCCCAGCTTTGTGAAATTCCCTTTACTCTTATAATTGCATGCTATGAGGAAAGAACTCTTTTTACATTGCTCAATTTCTTAATCCAAACTCTACCATTCTTCTAATTCCTTCAGCCTGATAGATATATCAGCTATGTTCTGTTTTGTTAATTTCACCAACCAATCCAACAGAGGTTCTTTCATTAACTTTTTTAACTAACTTGCATTTAACAGCCATGGATAAGAATTAATTACCATTAGATTGACCCCCCAAAACAAAACAAAACAACAAAAAAGACTCAGGAACATCTTAAACCATTAACAAATATTTAAATACTAGGGCATTAGTGAAAAAAAAAGGCAAAAGAAAAGGAGGAATAGAACCAGTTGTCCAGAAAAGAAAAAAAACAAGTAAGGAAAATAAGTTTTCTTGCCACTAGAGATAATTGTTCAGAATAACTGGCAATTATGTTCTTACTACTAACAAATTTCAGTTCAATCATACATGCAAGTATTCTTATTACCATTTTTGAAACACTTTAGGGAATATTTAATACATTATAATAATAGAACCAGCTGCAAAATAAAGAAATTGTAACTAATAATCAAAGAATTAACAGCTTTGTTTTTACCTGTCAAAGGGCTACTCTCATCTCAGAGCCCCACATTATTGAATCAATGAATTCTTTCTGTTTACCAAAATCAAAAGGAATATGTTGGCCTTAGAAGCTAATATGGGAGCACAAGTATATGTATGATATTAAAAACAGTGGTTAAAATCTAAAGTCCAAGAGATAGGAAGCTAAGAATAGCCAAGATCAAAAAAGAGCAGAGAAACTCAAGAAATAAAGTCAGTATAATCAGTAATTACAGTGGTCAATTTACATATGAAATGGCACAGCTGGATAAAAACAAAAAAATTAAACATACATAATGGTAACAGGAGGTAATTAGAGCTAAAACTATTGTTCTACAAGGCCCACAGTCTGAAGCCAGCCTGTGACAGTTGGGAATTGGGCTCCTAAGTGTGTCCCCTAGAATGGTGAGACAATCCTGGCTCACTTGTTGAATCCAGAAAGTGAAGTAAAGAAATTGTAATTGCTGGCAAGATCTTGAAACCAAATCTCTATTTTAAACTTTAATGTGGGGTTCATGAAATATAAAGTTGTAGAGCTATGAGCAGAACAAAGTTAGCAACTAAACTTGTGACTGAATATATTTGATTTTTCCTGTATCATATAAAGACATCAGTTTTTACAATGTCTTAAGAGATCTGGTTCTGAGCTGAGTGAAGAGTTGTTGGAGAGACCCTTGCTGGTGTAGCTCAGTGGATTATGCACGGGCCTGCAAACCAAAGAACCACGGTTCGATTCCCAGTCAGGGCACATGCCTGGGTTGCAGGCCAGATCCCAGTGGGGGACGCACGAGAGGCAACCACACATTGATGTTTCTCTCCCTCTCTCCTTCCCTTCCCCTCTAAAGATAAATTAATTAATTAACTAATTAATTAATCTTAAGATTAATTAATTAATTAATTAATTAAATCTTTAAAATAGTTGTTGGAGAGAATCGAAGGAACTTAGGTCATACACAAGAAGAGACAGGCAGGATTAGAAGAAAAAGAAGAAATAACACACAAGAAAAAATTAAGTTAAAATGAAACTTGAACACTAAAATTCAAAAAAACATGAGATATTTTGTGATAAGAAACGTTTTAAAAAGTTAAAATAAATCTGTACTGAAAATGACAATACGTGAATGGGCATGAAAGAGGTTGTTCCTGACCATTAATGCTTGATAATATCTACATTTTGTTTCTGATCATGACAAAAGTGGAGAATTACTGTTCACCTTATAATAAAAATTTATACTTATACATATATAGGATATCAAAAACAACCACTCAATATCACATTTCACAGTTTATAATAAGAAATATAGAAAATATAAGGAAAGGATATACAGAAAACAAAATCAAAGAAAAGTCAGGAAAAAGGTAAATGAAATGGGGTGAGTAAACAGAAAATACAAATTGAGTATGGCAAGAATTCCAAAAATCAGAAATCTTATCAAATGTAATTATTCAATTTTTAGTTAAATAAACATTCTCTGATCAGAAAACGATAAAATTTGTCTTATAGGTTGCTTGCAAGAGGGAAATGTAAAACACAAAGAGAAAGTTTTAAAATAAACAAAGGTGGACATAATAACAAATCAACTAATTTGTAAACTAATGAGAAACTGATAAAATCTGATGTAGCAAAAATATTTCAATATAAAAAGAGCGCTCAATGAAAAATAGTGAGGCATAATATTATATAACAATAAAAAACAACATACTAAGTAGATAAAATAGTAAAAATAATATGTCTTACATGGTCTTATAAAAGTCACCCTACAGATTACTAATAAGTTGCAAGGGGAAAAGCAGAACTACATACTTGAGAAACCGAATAGACAAGCAATAATAAAATCAATGGAGCATAGATGGATATTGAATACCCCCAGATGTACTATCCTAACAAAGACAACTTTTATAAGGCATCTGGGCTGGAAACGTGCTCGATCCTAGTTTTGAGAAACTATTCAATAGACCCAAATAGGCTGTATTCTTCAAGTACATCAATACGATAGAGGCAACTAAATCATGAACCTTTACGGAATGAGAGAGGCATAAAAGACATGACAATTAGATGCAGGACCTCCTGTATAGAGAACAAGGAAGGACCTCCCCCGATTGGGTAGGTGGGTGCTTTAGCAATCAAGGGGACTTACACAGAAGGCTTGTCTTGGGCAGCTATTAGACAAGTAGGTCTCCTCACCTGCCCACCAGAATCTTAAAAGTTTATACATTATAAAGGCCTTAACTGGGTTAACTAGGTTTGGTCATTTATAGCCTCCAAATGGTTTCTACAACATGTTACTCTCTCAAGGCTGCTTCCTTGAAAGGGCGCCCACTGTGAGGATGATAGGAAGAACGCACATTGCAAGGGTAAGTAAGGGAAGGGTTCAGGAGCCTGCCACCGCCTGGGCTCAGCGCCGTGACGTCACCCAATGTCACACGGTGGAGGAAAAAAATACAATGAAATGCATTAAATCAAATGATGAAATTGAAATATGAATGGTACATTAGATAAAAATCTTCTGTCACTTTTAAAATTCATGAAGTTGATAAGTGGTTATATAAGCAAACTTGGCTGAACTATGGACTTCTGTGCAATGTTAATTTTGCTTTTTAAGTTTTGAGTTGTTTCTTAGGTAGTGATATTTCCACCTTCTCCTTACATCAGTTATTAGATCACCACTTCACCTCCTATGTAAGACTGACCTTGCCACTAAAGTTACAGGAGACTTATATTTAATGAATGATAAGGTACTTCATTCATTTATTTTTCAATTTATATAGTTTTTCAACAAATATTTATCAAGCACCTACCATATGCAAGGCATTATTTAAAGGCCCTGGGATATTTTGAAAAAAAAAAATGCCACTGTTCCGCTGGGCAGAGGGCAAGGCTGTTTATTATTAAAATATTTCACCTTCTGGTCACTGTTAGTGTGACCAGAGGGGAGGGGGAGGGTCAAGTCAAGGAACTTGTACAAAGGACTCATGGCCAAGGACAATTGAGGGGGGATTGAATGTGGGAAAGCAGGGAGTGGGCCGGGCAGGGGACAGTAAGCAGGGAAAAATGGAGACAACTGTAACTGAATAATAATAAAAACATTTAAAAAAAGATATTTCAAATGACTCCCTTTATGGGACACTGCCTACAGTAGGTTGTGTTAAAATTAGGTTGTGTCTCTGGGGGAAAAATAAGGTAATTAAAGGTTAGAATGAATCATTGTAGTCAGAACAAAAATAATAGTTTCCAATATTTACTTCCTTTTACTTGTTTTTTCCCCCAGAGATGAGAATAGTGTCTGAATTGATTAAGCAGTATTTACATATTGCATTTGATTGATGAGTCTTCACCTAATTACCACGTTTAGTTTAACTTACATTTGAAAAATACTGCATCTGTGCTCGAAAGCTCTTTCACTATGGATTTTGTTGATTGCATACTCAAAATGTTACTTATTTAACATGTTCCCCTGCCCCTTGCATTTGCTGTAAACTGGATGTTAGACTGGCGGGGGGGGGGGGTTAGATTTAATTAGTCTCAATTATCTGGCAACACAATAAAATCTCCAGAGGAGCTATTTATTTTAATAATAAAGAAAGTTTCTCATTTCCAAAGTCATTATTCACGAGTCCAGAAGTTAAACATATGTGTGTGCATGTGTGTATATTTCTTACGCAGGTAGCCCCCTAATAAGCTTTTCCCCTTGAAGATAAGGCTAATAATCGTAGTCATTACCATAGATAAAGCGAAAGGTCTCAGGTTAGAGTCCTGCTCAGGGCACATGCCAGGGTTGAGGGTTCCATCCCCAGTCCAGGCGCTTTCAAGAGGCAATGGATCGATGTTTCTCTCTAAAGACCAGTGTTTCTCTTTCAAGTCAATGTTTCTCTCCCTTTCTTTCTCTCTCTCTTTCCCTCTCTAAAACTAACTAAACAAAATCTTTTAAAAAGTAATGAATAAAGTCAGCTTTATCATCAGAGAAGAAAAAATGTCTTCCATTTTAGGAAATGACCTGAGATTACAAATATAGTTGCCTTATTTTCACTTAATACAAATGTCCTCAATGTTATCTCAGAAATGTTATCTTAGAAGAAGGATCCAAGACGAGACGATTATTATTCCCCTTTCTATCTAGTACTAATTTTTGGTCTCGACTTCAATGTCTGAAGAATACCTATTTAATATTTGATCTGCTACAAAAAAAGTCAAGTGCCACATATTCACAAGGCCATTTTCTTATATACAATCTGCTTAGAATGCAGCCATATAAAACATTATCAAGGTTATTTGAATGATTTAATAAATTATATTTAAAGTAATGCAAAAATGTATTTGAAAGTCCTTTAAAATCCTCTTCAAAGGATCTTTTGTTTTCTCAATATAATGGCTTCAATCATGCCAAATAACTTTTGTTCATTAGTTTTAAATTGGGTAATGGAAATCACATATAATAAGACATAATAAATAAGGGAAATGCAATAATATTGGTGCCTTTTTACCTGAAAAAAATTTTCAAGTGGCCAATGACATACTCCAGCTCCAAGCTATACAAATTATAAGGTATAATTATAAACTAATTAAGATAAAAGTTAAAACAAAAATAAATAATAATTAAAATATTTGGGATATGTGCCATACCTAATATATGTAATTTTATAAGTTAATTCTTATAAATTTCAGCATAATCTTATGTAATATTTACATGGATGCTTCCAAATGAATGCATACAAATTGAGACACAAAAAAGTTAAGTAACTTGGTAGGGTAGCTACAACATAACATCGTTTATTAAGGTCCTTGTGTAAGTACTTTTCACACAGATTCTTGGCTGGTGTCATTCACTCTAACCAATAAAATACAACAGATGCTAACACAGTCCAGTTACAATTTTCAAGAAGGCCTAATAGCTTCTGCTTTTACCTTTTTGGAAGCTCTGAGACACATGTAAGTAGTTCGGCTATGCTACTGAAAAATACTACATGGAAAGACCACGGGAAAAGCCATCTTGAGAGTGAGAAACCCAGCTGTCCTCATGGACAAGCTGAGCCCAGATTTAAGCCATCCCATCAAGATACCAGGTGAGAGTAACACCACCTTTAATGGTTCTGATCTAACTTCCCTTCTACTAAACCTACATAAGACACCCCAAACAGAACCAGGGGGAAAAATCCATCTGAGCTGTGCCTCAGGCAGTTCAAGCTGCTCTAACAGAACATCACAAACCAGGTGGTCTAAACAACTAATGTTTATTTCTCAAAGTTCTGGCAACTGGAAGGTCCAAGGGCAACGTACTGGCAGATTTGGTGCCTAGTAAGAATCTTCTTCCCAGCTTGCAGATGGCCAACTTCCTGCTGTATCCCTTTGTAGCAGAGGAAAATCGGGCTCTAGTCTCTCTACCTTTTCTTATAAGGTCACTAATCTCATTATGGGGGTTCTACTCTCATGACTTCATCTAAACCTAATTACCTCTCCAAAGTTCCCACCTCCAAAAATACCGTCACGTTAAGGATTAGCATTTCAACACATGAATTTAGTATCGAATATGCAGTCCATAACATGCTGTTTCCTCTTCCTAAAATGTATGTATCCAATACCAACCTACCTTGTTCCCTTACTTCTTTCAAGTCTCCTTTAAAATATTCTATTTAAAAATACAATACACTCTCCCCACCTGGCTCTCCCGGGGCCCCAACCTGTGCTTTAATTTTCTCCACAGAGAACTACTATAGGTTTTGTTTAGTTTGTTCTTTTATTTAGTAGTAGGGTGTATATGCGATGAAGGCTATTATTTATGTGTTTTCTTACATATTATAGTCACAGTAAAAATTATTTGTTGCACACATGAATGAATGAATGAAACATCTGGAAACAACTAGATCTACCCAAAGATACCCTAGTCTTCCTGGGATTATTTCTGTAGCTGGGACTAGAGAACTGATTAAAATAAGCTTCCCAAGTGCCCATCGGACAGCTTTCTGTGCTGCCCGGTTGCCTGTTCCCTTCAGTTGGTCAAGGAATACATTTGAAATCTCACCTTCTTCAGTCCCTTTCATTCATTAGGCATCTTTGCTATTCATTTAATAATGTTGGGATTCATTGGGTGCTCACAGTCCACTGAATTCTGTTTTCGTAGGTTATCCACAATGGAATAATTCCAGTTCTGAAAGGGAATTACCTAGTGGCAGCATTTCCTGGAGAAACCTACAAAACAACCATTTTGACTTTGGAATACTTGATAGGATAAAATTATTCAAAATGCCAAGAGGTGTTTGACTTGTTTTTTTTTGCTCTCTTTCAGCCATTTTTTAACTTCATCCCTGTGTACTCTGAGATCTAATAATGACTGTGCAATTGTTTACCCACGCATCTGTATGTCAATGGTTGAGTATTCTGATAATCTTCTGTATCATTTCTTTTCTTTCAAAGAATGGCTCTGACACAAAAGAATAGAAAAGAATATAGAGTGTGTCCCTAGGACCCAATAAAAGTGATATTAAAGTCTTATCTGCCTCCTTTATGATCCTTCTGAGCTATGAGAAGAATAGGAAATAAACTTTCAGTGAGGACACAATGGTGGCCAAGATGGAAAGGGTGCCTTGTTAAGAAAGTAAATTTGGTTACTGTGAGCTAACATTTCACTGTCTCTTAAAAACTAATGTTTGTCCTTGCAAGAAAAGCTATTAGTTAATAGGTTATTATTTTAACACATTAATACCAGAGGATCAGTTGGCCTATAGTGCCCACTGCTAGAAGTATTGAAAGGGATACTTGAATTAAAAAAAATGTATTTCTCTTCCTCAGGGGATGAGTATAAAAGTCCAGTGTCCTTACCTCATCTCCACTTTCCCCTCACCCTGGTAACTGTTCAATTCAGGATCAGACATTATACGTGTTGGACAGTTCTTGAAAATGTATAGACCATATTTGGGCCACTGCACAGATCTTTAAAAGATCTTCCAGGGAGAGGATTTCTCATTGCAAAGAAAATATTGGAATTTCAGACTGAGAGAACTTGAAGGAAGTGTAGCTTAAAAGGTAGGTTTCAAAAGAAAGACAAAAATTAGATTAAGATGAGAAAAAATTCCCCTGAGGACTCTGTCTCCCAGATCAAAGAAAGACCATGGTAACCAAAATCTCAATCTTTAACTTCCTACATTCCTTTCTAAAAGTGCTCTAATGCTTCAGCAGAGAAATATTTATGTTATACATGCAATGAAACCACATTGGCCAAATGCTTGGTGGACAATGTTTAAATTTCTATTCAGCCCAAACCTGGCCTAAAGCAAAATGTCACCATCATTGAATGAACATTTGAGATGTGGGAATAAGGAGTCCAAACACTGTGAAGCAATATAACAATTTTATTATTTCAAACTGCTGTGGTGACATTTTAAAAGTTTGGTATTAAAGGCAAAAAGAAAAAGCGTTCAGCATTCTCACTTGCAATTTCTTCTGCAGATGGTACACTGAAGTCTCACAAAAATGTATGCTTTCAACTGAAATTAATGGAAGCACAAGAAAAATTTTGGCCAGCACAACCTCTATAGGTTCCTTGATTGTGACGTTGCCACCAAGGTTTCATGCTTTCTTTCTACTCCAATGCAGGCGAGCAAGCTAAAGATCAAAATACAGTGGTTTCCCCTTCAACTCCTGGACTTTAAGGTTTAGTCAATAGTGATATTGCAACTTCATTGAGGCAGTCTCACACACTGGCTTTGTGCATTTTAAGAAGATGCTTTCACTGTATTTGCAGAAACTGTCTTGTGCTTACTATTTTGTATTTCTCAGATTTGCATGCACTTGCTGTTTCATACAATCACTTGAAGAATTTTTGTCTTTAAACCTCAGATGAATCACTGTCAATATGTAGGTATCTGAATTTTCAATTGCATATCAGGTTTCCCTCCATGAATACCAATTTTAACATTTTCACATCAGGACAGAATAAAGGCGTCATGAGAGAGATACCTGTGCTCTCAAAATTGCTGTCTCGATTATACTTCAGCAGGTTTCAGCAAATGAACTACATTCTTTACAGCAGTTGCGGTTGTTAGTGCCTACGCGGGCATTGTTAAATTGTGTAGAATATCTACATTGGTATTTCTATCTGCAAAGTATAGGAAATAAAGTTTTCTTGAATTTTGCACATCTTGTCTAAATATATAATGTAGAAGATCTAACCATTTTTTTGTGCATCATGCAGTTTGCTCACAGCTGAAGAATAATGACGAAAGAGTGGCATTATCCTCTGCTATACGCCACAGTCCTGTGACACAAGCCGTCCCATGATTGCTTTTGAAACACACAACTGAAATGTGTGAATAAGGGATGGCAGTACTCTTATACATCATATCATTCACACCCTCACCATGCCAGTTATGCTATCAATGACTTTTGTGTAACATTGAAGTAATTAGCTATTCATCTTTCCAGAGGGCAAGGCATAGCACACTGTAATAGTAATTTTATTTCTGCATAGTGTACCATCCTAGTGCCTCCTTGTATAGACTGTGGTTTCAGCCTTGTGGAGACTCGGGATCAACGTGCAAAAGCAAGGAGAGCTGGTGCATCCCATGTCCTAGGCTACTGCAGAGAGCAGCCATTCATCTAACCCGTACATAGTGTATCAGATTGCCCGGCAATGGTCAACCCCACAGGGAGCGATCTATGGCTAAATCTACAACAGCATGCACGATATTGAGAGAAAGTTGTCATTTTTCTAATCTTCTTGCAATATCTTTTAAAATATGTTTTCACAGAAAACAGCCTCGAAAGATAAAGGTAGCATTTCACTTTGGGTCAGAAAAGCAGATTCATTTCCCAACCAAAACAATACAAATAATGTTTTCTTCAGGGACAAAAATTAGGCAGCTTTGACAGTGGCTCATTATAAGGCAAGGTTTTCTAAGCTTAGCGTCCCTCAGCTCTGACAAGGAGCCACTGTGTGCTTAGCATTCACCTGCACTTTCTTCCATTTCAGCTCCACAGGCCTTGGGGACAAGTGAAAGAGTGCAGAGGTTCTGATGCCTGCTGCGTGGGTGAGAAATAAATTGTCCAGAAGTGCATCGTGTTCTTCTCAATTCTATTTATGAGAGTGTGACAAGCAAACCTAGCCGTTTCATTGTTGCTTAGGGATTGCCAGAAAGCTTGATACACTGGGTCGGCACTCCAGGGAATGCATCATCAAGAAAGAGTGAGTGAACAAAGTTTCTGGCTCATAGGCTAAACAAAGCTGTTTCCCCTGTGAGGGGAAGGAGAGGCCAGCAAACACATTGGGTTTGCTTTACTTAAGTTACCAGTTGCCTGAAATTAATTGTTCAACCTATTGTTTTTGGACATATGAGCAAAACTTGATAATTAAAAAAAAAACAGAATATTGATACTAATGCTAAACAACTGTTGTTAAGCTCCTTTTATTTTAGTACAGGAAAGAAAGATAACTAGACCAGGGTGATTTAAAAGACTCTTTATAAAAATAACATGTGTTAATATTAAAGGCTATTTATAACAATAAGTTGGATAAATTTCCCACAATAAAATGTTTGCTGCTTTGTTTAACTTGGTAGTGACCATAAATAATCAGGAAATCAAGGTGTAAATGGATAAATAATGATGAGCAAAATATTTAACCAACTAAGCCACTTAGACAAGAAATAGAAGGTTACATTTTAAATATCATACTTGTTTCAGGCATTTCGCTTTGATGCTTTTAGAGAGTCAGACATTTATGTGCTGTTATGGGTTTGTGATAAGACTACGGGAATGTGTTATAGTGCACATTTGCTTTAATAATAGCACAGCTCATACCAGTGAAGTAGCTCCATAAGTTACATCCACTCTTTTTACCAAAGTTTTTGCAAATTCTTTTAGTATGTCATAAGCGTGTCTGGATACTTTTGACCATGAAATTTACTACTTGTGTCCAAAATGGAAGCTATCATTGAATTTACTGAAATTTAGTTTCTCCTCTGGGATTTACAGAATCTCTGTATATCTTTTCTTCTTATAGGTATGCATTGTTTTTATTTTTATTTACTTCATTTTTACTGTGTTTCTTCATTACCATTTATCCCCCTTAGACTCCCACCTCTGTGGTCACCACATGGTTGTCCATGTCCCTGAGTCCTTTCACTTCTTCTCGATCCCGCCACCCCTCAAATCCCCCAGGAGCTTTTAGCCTTCTCTCTAAATAGGAGTCTGTCTCTATTTTGCTTGTTAGTTCCATGTGTTCATTAGATTCCACATACAAGTAAAAATCATATGGCATATGCACTTTTCTGACTGGTTTATTTCACTTAGAAAATATTCTCCAGGTCCATCCACACTGTCTCAGAGCGAGAATTTTCTTCTTTTCACTGCCAAGTAGAATTCCATTGTGTAAACGTGCCACATTATTTTATCCACTTATCTACTGATGGGAACTTTTGTTGCTTCCAAATCTTTTTTTAAAAATATATTACAAATAAGTTTGTGTTTATGATAGACAATTTGATAATGTGGATACCTAAATAAAGAAAACTAAATATCTCCCATGATTTTAACACCAAAGTTAATCATTGTTCATTTAAAGCATATGGTTCCAGTTTTAAATTTCATATCTTTTTCTACAATTAACAATCTGTTCCCATTATACTTCTACTTCATTAATGTTTTTCAAAATCAATCTGGTTGTTATAAAAGTATGCTGCAATGTACTTAACAGTGAAATATGCAACATGATGGCAAATGAGTCAAAGAAAGGTGCAAAAAGGACTCAGGTACAGTGCCTCCACAATCTGTTACTTGTCTTCTTACTGAAAAAGTAAATATATTTTCCCTTTTAGTGACAGAAACTTGTAGCCCTCCTCCAATCTGCTCTCTCTTTTCTCCTGAACTTGTAGCTGGGGAGTTCCGCACAATGGAATTGTGAGTCATTAGCACATATCACTCCTCTTCATTGGCTCCTTCTCTCCTCAGTCTGGACAGCAGGCATAGGAGTAACTCAGTACCGAACAAAACTACCCGAGGAAGACCAGTCTCTTACAGAGAATCCCGATAGCTGAGTGGCTCAGCCCCACTGAGCCATAGTGCTCACTCAGGACTATTAAAAGAGAAAAACACTTTGTTCTCTATGCTATATTATATCGAATATTTTCATTACAGCAGCCTTCCCCCAACCAGTGCACTTCTTACTTATATAAGTGTACATTTTTCACAGCAATATTTTAAATTTCTGTTTAGGTCTCTGCCTTGTTAATTGAGGTATTTTTTAATAATTTCATAACTTTGGTGCACAATAGAAATTTGAAAATTTACAAGAAAAATGTCTATTTTTGTAAAGCAATTTTTATCCAGAGTTGTCAGATTTGTTCAATATTACACAAGCTTAAGTTTAGATAACATGATGCCCAATAATGTATGCTCACCACTGACCTCATCTATGTAAGAGCAGAAAGGGAAAAAATTCACTTTCAGCCACCTTGACTTAGAATTTATAATGGTCCCTAAAATTTTATTCTTTCCTTGTGTTACCTCTTTTAAAGACTATTTTACTATTTTTAAATTCTAACCTTTAAAAAAAATAAGTACTTTTGAGAGTCCAGAGAGCCTATTAGATTATGCTAGATTGACTTACAATCATTCAATTATTCAATATTATTACATGTCCGCAATAAAATAAACACTGTGCTACTTACTCAGGAAACACTGATTAGAGATCACTGGCCTTTGTAGAGAGGTAATATGTGTATTTTAAAACAAGGCATTATGGGTTTTATAATTACAGACCCTACCCCAGCTTCAAAAGTTGTAGGAAACTTCCTAGAGGAAGTGTCAACACTGTGTCCTAAAGAATAAGGAGATATCCAGGCAAAGAAGGGAAGAGGGTAGGAAAGACTATAACCAGCAATATATATAGTGAAAATCTGGGAGAGCCCCTGAGCGTACTAACTCCTAATGTTCTCACATCTTTCAGGTTGGTTACTTATTTTGCCCTCTCCACCCTGTATTTTCTTTCTCTTAATACAATTACTACTCTAAGCAATAATATGGTACTTATCAGAACAATGGAAGACTAATTTTTTTTCTTATTGACCTCATTCAAGATTAGCTGGGGAAATTAAAAACCCTTCATCTTACATGCAATTTATATATCTTTTACACCATAACATTACTATTCTCTACAAAAGCGAAATATCCAAGTAGGATGTTTAAATCTATGGTGTTCGTGCATGAAGAAGCATGATTTTCAAAGTGCTTTTGTGACTCCTTAAGGATGGATGAGCCATTCAATCATTTGTCTAAACTTGTGTGTTTAAAGCTGGAGAAAATAAATGGGCCTTTAGTGTGGTCTCTAGGTCATGTAATCACACATGTCTGCAATCTCTAGATTTAAGCAATGATGGTACCTGATTGATGGCACAGGACTAAATGACTTAGGTACTTCTGGCCTTCCTACAAAAGCTCTAAAAAATAGGTGTTCAGGTCTGTTGCAATTTATCAGATGTTCAAACAATTATCGAAGTGACTTATGTTTTAGGTTTTGTGATAAAATAACAAAGTTGTTTATTTTATATTCAATCAAGTATTGTTGTAAACATTTATTCTATATAAAGGATCATTAAAGTGTATTTGAAAATTTATATTTATATAAAATACATGAAGTGATGATATGCAACATATATAGTGTATTGATATAAAGAAAACTTCCTTCCAAGGATCAAAAATAAGATATTGAAAATTCACTAAATATACACTCTTTGGAATAGAAGATTTTTGGTACATTTTAATACAATATTAAATTTTATAGTTAACAACTATTAGTTATAAACTGAAAAATCTATTTATAATTATTATATAAAATTATTGTAATTATATATGCAGTCCAAAGGAAAACTGCTTGGAAAATGCTCTGAACAGAGAAAAAATTATTTTTCCAAAAGCACTCATTAGTATTAGGAGAAAATTCCTATTTTTGAATAATAAAAAAGCAGAGATAATCTGAGCAAGTGATTACATTTAGGTAATTTGAATTTAAAATTAAAATTTACAAAATGCAAATATTACATTTAAAATGCATGTTTTGCAACCCAAAGATGGTACTAATAT
Source organism: Carollia perspicillata (assembly GCA_004027735.1). Lineage (NCBI taxonomy): Eukaryota > Metazoa > Chordata > Mammalia > Chiroptera > Phyllostomidae > Carollia > Carollia perspicillata. The sequence continues at coordinate 67,617 of PVKM010001571.1, forward strand.
AATGGTATAGATGCAATTCTGTGAACAGAACATTTTATGTTTATGAGAAATTAGGAGTTTAAAAATATTTTTAAAGTTTCAAAATAAAGCCTATTTTTTACAAATAAACCAAGTAAGGGCAAAAATGTGAGGTTTCCAAGGCTTAAAACATTAAAAAGCTGTGCCAAATTATGTTCTTATTGGATGGTTCTTTTCTATCACTTAGTGACATCATTTGATCAATGCAGATTCTTATTGAGAAATTTAACAGATTTGCCATTTGTTTAAAAAAGCTAACAAAACAATACTATGTCACCTTATATATTCAGTTTTTTAAATAATAGCATATAAAACAAAACACAAAAATATTTCTAAGTATACTGTTCAGTCTAACTATATAGTATAGGTACTTTGCATTTATAATTGCTTTCAACTAATTTTTAAATCCTCACCCAAGGACATTCTCAACTGCTTTTTTGGAGAGTGGGAGAAGGAAGAGAGGAAGGGAGAGAGAGAAACATCCATATGAGAGAAGTATTGATTGGTTGCCTTTGTAAACACCCAGACCTGGGATCCCTGCAGGACTGGGTATCATTCACCTCAGGACCAGGGATGAACCTGCAACTTTTCGGTTGTGGGACGACATTCTAATCACTGACCTACACCAGCCGGGACTCAACTATTTTAAATATTAAACTCAAATGTTGCATTTTAATATTAATAAAATATTACTTCATTAGATGAATTTACTCATTCAGGTCCAGTCTCTCCAGAATGTCTCTCATTCTCACCTAGTGACCGAAATCTAAATGCATACTATCCTCAAGGGCTCATGTTTAGGTGTTTAACCAACTTTATATTCACCCCCCCAAGGAAGTTTTCTATTGGTTTAGGTTCTAAAAAGGTTAGAATAAACATTTCAGATTCTGAGCACTAACACACATACATACAAAATGTTCCGAGCTCCCACTTAAAAAAATTATTTATAAACATTCAGTGCAGAATGTATTCCTCCCAGCTATATAGTTTATTACAACTTCATGTGTGATTAGAGTTGTCAGATTTAGCAAATAACAATATAAATTGCTGAGTTAAATTTGAATTTAAAATATGTTTTAGTGTAAGTATGCCCCATGCAATATTAGAGATTATCTATCTAATCTATTTATTTATCTATCATCGATCATCTATGTACCCGTCATTTACTTTTTGTCTAAAGTTTAAATTTAACTGAGAATCTTAGATTTTATCAGGAAACTTTATGTGGTATGTAGTGCTTAACTAGGTAATTAAGCTGCTGTTTCTTCCAACGTTTTGCCCCAACTGGTTTGTTGTTGTTGTTGTTGTTATTGTTGTTGTTTTTATTTCCTGCCCATCCTTGTCAGAAACTCTGCATTTCTACTCTAAACAACGAGCCGGTACCGTTGGTCAGTTTGGCTAGAACTTGAGAGCATCACGATAAGTGAAATGGCAAAAGACAAAACCTGTGTGATACCACATATATGGAGCCTAAAGTAAAGCAGAACTCAGAAACAGAGACAAGAGTCAGCAGGGCCTGGGAGCTGGAGGAAAAGGGGAGATGCTGGTCCAAGAGTAAAACTTCCAGGTATAAGAGGAACAAATTCTGGGATCTAATGCACAGCATACTGATTGTGGTTAACAATACAGTTAAATAGTTGAAAGTTGCTGAAAGTAAATCCTAAGTGTTCTCACTGTGAAGAAGAAATGGTAATTATGTCAAATAATTCAAGTGTTAGCTTACACTATTCTGGTAATCATTTTGTATTACATGTGTATCAAATTAACACATTGTGCACTTATACAATGTTATATGTCTACTACATCTCAGTGAAGCCAGGAAAACCAGCTTATAAATGTATTTTACTGTTTGGGAGAATTGTTCTTCCTTACACCCTTAAACTTAGATATGATCACGTAACTTTTCCCCCCAGTAAAATGTTAGCAGAAGTGTCCATTGAGAACAGTAGCCTTAAGAGCTAGGATAAGACTTACATTCTTTCTTCCTATTGCTTAGATGATTTTAAATGGAGTGTCTGAAAAATAGATTAGCAAAACTTCCTTGGTGACCCATTTTGGATACATAGCCTTATTAAAAAATAAACTTATGTTTAGAATTTAGAGTAATCGGTGTATGGAGTGGACCCATCTCCTTCTGATGAAAATAGCCCTTAGAGATAATCTGAATCCTAAAATTAGACAGATTTACATGTCTGAGATTGTGAGTCCTTTATTATGAAGCCATAAATCAAACATTAAAATAGTTGTCCATTTAATTTTATTATTTTATTTCACTTTATTTTAATTGTTATTTTAATTTTATTTTACTTTTTCCCATTACCATGTATCCCCGTTATGCCCTCTTCCGCCTTCACCCACTCCCCCAACCACCGCGGTCACCACACTGTTGTCCACGTCCATTAGTCCTTTTTCTTTTTTGCTCAGTCCCTCCAACCCCAGCCCCCACCCCTGAACTGTCAGCCTGCTCTCTGTCTGTGAGTCTGCCTCTATTTTGCTCCATAGTTCAGTTTGTTCATTAGATTCCACATGTGAATGAAATCATACAGTATTCGTGTTTCTCTGACTGGCTTATTTCATGTAATTTTAAATAGAATTGAAGGACAATTTTTACTCATTTCAGCTAGAAAAATATATTAGATTTTACATTCTAGATTTCTATTTTCTTTAAAAATGATGGCACAGAAATGAAAGCCAAATTTTTAATTCCATGCAGCTCTAAAAGGATATAAATAATTTTAGAAACAACACTCAATTTAATATCCTATGAATACTTACTGCATTATATATTAATCATCTATAAATGAGTTTATCTCTAATGAATTATTTATATATTAATTAAAATTATAATCCATACAAGTAATTACCAGCATATTTTATTGAATTAAATTAAAGCTCTCTATTTTTATTTGTACTGAAAGTAATATGATATTTTAAACTGCCCTGGTTGTTATTTTTAAAAATGTTAATGCATTTATTTATTCACTTATTTAAGAAAAAATCAATAGCCTTCGGATTGAATATCTGATATTGAAATTCTTTATAGCAATCTGTGTTGCATCCGACCAACATGTGAACAGTTTAAATTTGTTTAACTTGTTAATGAATTACAGGAGAGCATCATCTGTTGACTATAAAGAATACATTTGACCAGATGGAATGAGAGGTACTCACTGTATGAAAGACGGATTCAAATACTTCACTGTGCTTACGGTTGTAACTCAATTTCCCTACATTAGAGTTTTGCATTTGGATTCCCATTTTTAATGAATATGCATGTGTTTTGCTCTTCTCATTTGTTTTCTACATCAGTTTTATTAGTCTTGGATTTCAGAGAATTTCACTTGCTTATCACAGTTTAATTTATTATCTAATGTCCACTAGTATTTCTCATAGGTTTTTTGGTTTCTTCCAGTTTTTATATAGTATTAGTATTTCTTATAGTTTTCTGGGTTCCTATTCCATCATTTTAAAAATTCTTAAAATTTTAATCTTTGAATTAAGCAAATAGTCAGAAATACATAAAATCCTTATACATATATTTATGTCTAATGCAAATTTAATAAGTGACACATATAACTTTACATATGGTAATACTAACTTTTATCCAAAATGAACAATCACTATGAAATTCATATAGTTTGGGTACTCAATTGCTATTCACCTGTCACTTGTCAAGATCAATTGCTGTGGTTTTCATGTGATCCCAGGATGCATATGCATATAATTTTTAATGTATCAAATTTTCACACTTGAATTTACCTAGATTTGCATGCATTATCCCAAAAGATATGTGAGGTTTTCAAAGAATAAGAGAATCCCATATTCAGTCTTATATCTCTTTCATCAGGAATAAAGGGGAAATATATAAGTTTGTTAAATGAGTTTGGAATAAATGTTTGTTCCAATAACTTCCATTGTACTTTGGTATAATCAAGCACAATATTTGAATTTAATAAAAATATATTTTGACTCTTAATTTCCTGATTGGTGATGAGCTGTTTTCTTTTAGTAAGAAATCTGTACATTTTCATACTAGTTCATACATGTTACACATACTCATTAACTTTGCTCCTTTTTTCCTGCTTATTTGTTAGGCTGGATTACACATTCTTTCAGACTGTCTTGGCTCTACCCACTCAAGAAGAAAATATAAATAACCTTGCATTTGAAAACAATATACTGAAGAGGATGTAGAGCATCAGCTCATATGGCTCTTCCCCACTTTATGAGATCTTTTCAGGTACTATGCAATTCTAAAAACTGCTCATTAACTCTTTCTCTAGATTTTTTAAATAACTAGAATGTATGAGTGGGTAAGAGTCACATATTCATTTATTTAATCAGTTAGTCATCAAGTATGTATTCAGTATTTACAATAAATAATTCAATATGTTCCTTAGAGTGAGTAAGGCATGGAGCCTCTCAGGAATTAGCTCATGATTTACAAGGCTAATAAGATAAGTGAATATATGAATTAAAATTAAATGCAATTTAAAATAAACCAATATAACTAAGAATGAAGGAGGAAAACATGAAATCAGTTGAAGAAGAGCAATTAGGAAATAAAAGATTTAGTATTTGAAATGGGCCTTGAGGTGGCCATGACTTTGATGGGTAGCGATGAGTGAAGGAATCAGAGGAATCCCTGTTGCTGAAGACGACGGCAACAAAATAATAAAGTCAAGGACAGAGGGAACTACAAAGAGACACATCAGAGTATGAATGAAAATATAGATGTAGATGCTGAGCACAGAAAACAATTGAATATCAGTTAAAATTTTCTGAATTTATTTAATAAGATTTGAGAAGTCCCTGGAAGAGATTGAAGTGCATGATGTAATCAAGGCAGTGTTCTCTTATTATAAATCTGTCCCTCAATGATAAAAGAGGAGAAGAAAGATACAGAGATTGATGAGTGTTTTGAGTGTTTCAGAGACTGGGCAATTATAATTTATTAGGTAATCAATAATGAAGATGATATAAGGTAGTGGTAGTTTTATTACATCCATGCACTGTATAATGATGTTTTGGTCAACTATAGACCACAGATATCATGATCTCATAAGATTCTAATGAAGCTGAAAAGTTCCTATCACTTAGCATATTAATATCATAACAAAACACATTACTCACATGTTGGTAGTCATGCTGGTGTAAACCAATCTACTGTGCTGCCAGTTGTATGAAAGTGTGGCACATACAATTCTGTGCAGTATGTAATACTTGACAGTAACAATAAATGGCTATGTTACTGGTTTTGATATTTATTATATTATGGATATTTATGATATTATTATTTTAGACTGTACTCCTATTTATAAATACAAAACTTTCTGTAACACAGTGTGCCTTGTTATGCCAGCAGCAACCTCATGTACCTTCTGTTTACCACATCTCTCCTTTTGCATTATTTTATTGTTGTTCAATTACAATTGTCTGCATTTTCACCACATCTCTCGACTGCACTATTTTCTCTTATGCTTGACTTAATCCTACGTTGTTCTATTCAATATGGCCCCTAACTATACAAAATCCATTACTAATGTTGCTAGTAAGAGGCCACATCAAGTGATTGGCTTGGAAACAAAATGAAAAGTGATGAAGAACTATGAACGTGGAAAATGAGTGATGGTTATTTTTCACCAATCTGGCACGTTACATTTCACCATAACTACAGTCTTGAAGGGAAAAAAAGTGACAAAAACTGTTAAAAGATCTGCTGCATTGAAGACAATGAGACTACCAAAAATTCAAGAAGGGCTTCCATCAGACACAGAGAAGCTTCTGATGACCTGGACTGAAGAGCAGAAACAAAAGTGTATCCCTCAGCATCAGGATGACCACAGCCATGGCAAACGTTTGTTTGCGACGGTAAAAGAGAAGGCTGGACCTGACTACAAGTTGCATTTACTGCTGGATCTGGGTGGCTTAAACAATCGCATAATATGAAAGTGAGTGGTGTGTCTGTGAGTGCTGATGTAAAAGCAGAGAAAGAATGTTTGGAAACTCTAGAAAAGCTGACTGTGGGATGAAATTATTTGCCAGAGCAAATTTTTGAAATAAATGGAACCTCCCTATACTGAAACAGACACCAGGAAGGACATTCATCCATAAAGAAACCAAATCAATGTCAAATTTCAAGGCTTTTCAAGACAAGATGACAACAGTCTTGCTTGGGGGCGATGTTGCAGGCTACAAATGGAAATCCTTTGTGATCCGGCACAGGGAGAACCCCAGAGCCTTCAAGCATATTAACAAGCACACACTGCCAGTGTGCTACAGGGGCAATAAGAAGTCACGAGTGACCCAGCTCCTCTTCCAAGATGCCCTCCTGAATTGTTATGGAGAAGTGCTGTTTGGAGAATAGCACACCTTTCAAGATTTTGCTTATTGTTGGTAATGCTCTTGGACATCTTCTTTTTACTGTTAGTCTGCATCCCAGTCTCAAAGTGGTGTTTGCCCCTCTAAACACCATCTGTTTGGACCCAACCAATAAATAGATCAAGGAGTTACAGTAGACCTTTTCAAGACCTGCTACCTGAGGATGATCTTTGCCCAGGCTTTGGTGCAACTAAGGAAGACACTGAGATGACACTGGAGAAATTCTGGATGATTACAACACCCATGTCTGTGTCAAGAGCCTTGCTTGGGCTTGGGGTTATGTCACCAAGGGGTATGGGAATGGCATCTGGGAGAAGACTCTCAAGAGGTTTGTCCTTGACTTCAAAGGATTTGCCAAGTCTGAGGAGGTTACAAAACTCAACAAGGCTGTGGTTGAGACGGAAAACAGCTTTCACCTGTGTGTAGGTGACAACGACATTAAGGAGCTTCTAGAGGCGGTTCCGGAGGAATTGACTGGTGAGGACCTGAAGGAACTGGAGCACACGCACATAGCTGAAGGAAAAAAAAAACTGGAGAGGAAAAAAGGACTTCCGAAAAGCCCACAGTGAAGGGTTTAAAATGTTCGTGCAGACCCCAAGTTTAAAAACACGGACACCAACACTGAAAGCTTTTCATTAATGAAGAGGAATGTTCATGGTGTATCATTCGCTCACAAGCAAATTTAACAATGAAAAAAAGGAAACACCTAAAACTTATGTAATGTTATTAAAAATGTTACTCCAGTAAATTTAATTTTTAAAAAATAGAAAAGAAGAAAACGACTAAAAAAGAAAGAAAAAGGAATGAACCAAGCAAACTGTCATGGATATATTTATGAAAGGAGTGACGCTGCCTCAGAAAAGAGTCTCAGGCAGGTCCTTCAGGAGGTAATTCCAGAAGAAGGCACTGCCGTCACAGGAGATGACTGCCCCATGCATGTTACTGCACTGGAAGGCCTTCCAGTGAGACAGGCTGAGGAGGGGAAGACAGTGATATGTATGATTCTGATCCTGCATAGGCCTACGGTAACATGTGCTTTTCTGTTTTAGTTTTTAACAAAAAAAAATTTTAAGTAAAAAAAAATCTCAAAGTTAAAAAAGAAGCTTATTGAATAAGAATATAAAGACATAAAATATTTTTGTATAGGTGGATAATGTGCTTGTGTTTTAAGCTTAGTGCTATAAAAAAAGAGTCAAAAAGTTAAAAAAATAAAATATTTATTTGTAAAGTAAACAGTCGCTGTAAGCTAAAGTTAATGTATTATTGAAGAAACAGATCTTTTTAAATAATTAGTATAGACTAAGTGTAGAATGCTTATGAATAAAGTCTATGGTAGTGTATAGTAATGCCCTAGGCCTCCACATTCACTCACCCCCCACACACAGACTCACTCAGACCAATATCTAGTTCTGCCAGTTCTATTTATGGTAAGTGCCTAATACAGGTGTACCATTTTTATCCTTTATGCATAGTTTTATTGTACCTCTTTTATGTCTAAGATATGTTTAAATACACAAATACTCACTGTGTTATAGTTGCCTAAGTATTCAGTAAAGTAATAAGCTGTACAAGTCT